>JAGGAX010025281.1:0-10598 GCA_017657335.1 Termitomyces titanicus | reverse complement strand
TGGGACCTGTAGATGGAGAAAGGACAGTCCCCTGACATCACCCCCCCTCTAGAGTGCAGCGTCTTGACGTGCAGGATAGAAGTAGTTCCGGATAGCTCAATCGGTGAGTGAGATGGGGTAGATGCTTTGGATAGCTCGCAGCACGTTGGGATGCTTCAGATAGAGTGGTTAGGTGCGTGGATGTTCTCCTGAGGTTCCAAAGATATGTCTTCAATACCATAACCTTTCCATTTCACCTTGAACTGCAGCTTCCGTCAAAACAACTGGCTGTCAAGAATCTCCTCCACCTCATGTTCCTCCTCATTGTCAACCAGGACTGGTGGAGGCGGTGGGCATGGGCGTCAGCCTGGAATTGGGTTGTTGGGAGCTAGGGAAAGCTTCACCACATTAAAGACAGGGTGGAGCTGGCACATTGCCACTGGCAGTCTCAGGCGGTAGGCCAATGGTCTGACCTGCCTTTCCACCATGTAGGGGCCAAGGTTGCAGTGCGACAGCTTCTTTGATGGCCTTGTGGTGTTGATATCCAACCCATCCAGGTATACCTGGTTGCCTGGCTTGTACTTGGGGGCAGGAACACGCCCACAATCGTAATACCGTGCCATGTCCTCCTTTGCCTTTACCAATGCTGCCTTCACCTCCTCCTGTGCCACCTTCATCCTGTCCACAAACTCATTAATGGACTTGTTCACTGCAGGGCATGTGTGGGGTTCAAAGCCCATGCAGGGGTGATGCCCAGTGTCTAAGAAGAACGGAGACATCTGTGTTGAGGAGTGGACATGGTTGTTGTATTGGAATTCAGCATCTGGGAGCAGCTCGTCCCAGTCGTCCTAGCGTTTGTTGCAGAATAGGTGCAGATACTGCTCCAATTCCTGATTGACACGCTCAGTCTGGCCATCGGACTGTGGGTGGTAGGCGGTGGAGGTGTGAAGTTTGACATTGAGGAGACGGTAGAGCTCTCGAGTGAACTCCGCAACAAATTGTGGGCCGCGGTTGGAGACGTATGCATTGGAGAGCCCATGCAGCTTCCAGACATTCTTTTGGTAGAGGTTTGCGGCCCCCATAGTGGAACGGGTGGTGGGTAGGGATAAAGTGAGCTCACTTCCCACAGAGGTCCACTACGACCATGATAGTGTCATATCCGTGGGCATCTGGGAGTTCCACAATGAAGTCGACAGAGGCTACACTCCAGCGTTCAGCTGGAATGGGCAGTGGGTGGAGCTGTCCCATAGGAAGCTGGCATCAGGGCTTGGTTTGGAGGCAGAGGTCACAGGTCCTGGTGTAAGACCTGATGTAACGTGACATCTGTGGCCACCAGTAATTATGGGACACCAGTTCCAATGTCTTCCATTGACCGGGGTGACCTGCAATGCAGGAGTCGTGATGCTGCTCTACAATGCATCTTTAAAGTTCTGGCACGTTAGGAACGTAGATGCAACCTTGGAAGGTGAGCAGGTCGTTCTGCACATCCCATTCATCTGTACGCACTGACTTCACCCCACTCTTCCGACTGGCATGCAAGGCCATGGCCGCCTTTGCCACAACATCTTCCTGGGCACCCTCCCAGTTCCCCTGTTGGATGTCCCTAAGGATGTTCACCTCATCCCCTTGGACAGCCACCCCTTCCAGAGCATGGATGGCAAACAATTCAGGTTTCAGGAGGACGATGTTGTTGTTGTCGTTGGCCTCTGTACCATGATCTGCACGCCGTGACAGCACGTCTGGCTTGCCCATGCTCCATCCAGGTTTGTGGTGCAGCAAGAAGTTGAAGTTGGCTAGATACAAGGACCATCTGGCTTGCCGGCGGTTGAGTTTCTTGGCTGTCCAGAAATACTGGAGGTTCTTGTGGTCTGTCCACACTTTGAACGTGCGCCCTTGAGGAAATGTCGCCATTCTTCAAAGGATCAAATGATGGCAAGCATTTCCTTGTTGTGGATCTTGTAGTTGCGTTTGACAACATTTAGACTCTTGGAGTAGAACGCTACAGGATGCCACTTGCCATCCTCCTTGGACTGTTGAGACAAAACTGCACCTGTTGCAAAGTTGGAGCTGTCAGCTTCAACATGGAATGGAGAGTCGTCGTCAGGGAAGAGGAGGACTAGCTTGGAGGTGATGGCTGACTTGAGGGCATCAAAGGCGACTTGCTATGGGGCTCCCCACTGCCAGCTCATGTCCTTGACCATGAGGTTGAAGAGAGGACAAGCATGGTGAGAGAAGTCCTGGATGAATCTCCGGTAGAAGTTGGTGAAGCCCAAGAAGGCTTGCACTTCCTTCTTGTTCCTGGGCTCTGGCCACTCTGCCACACCTGCCACCTTCACCGAGTCCATCTCAGCTGTTCCATGCAAGATGATCAGCCCAAGGTACTCAATCTTGGTCTGCTTGAACTCTCACTTCTCAGGCTTGAGGTAGAGCTGGTGTTGGCGGAGGTGTTCCAGCATGATGTGTGTGATCTGTCGATGCTCCTCCAGCCTCTTGGTGTAGATGATGATATCATCAAGATACACACAGACAATGCCCTCCGCTATGAGGTCGCGGAAGATGTTGTTCATCATTGTCTGGAAGGTGGCGGGGCTGTTAGTGAGACCAAAGAACATTACCAGAGGTTTGAAGAGCCTGTGATTAGTCCAAAACGCTCCCTTCCATTCATCACCTTCCTTGATGTGCATGTTGTTGTAGCCCCAACAGACATCCAATTTGGTGAAGTACCGTGTGCCTCAAAGGTTGTTGACAAGCTCAGAGATGAGGGGAAAGGGGTAGCAATTCTTGACAGTCATTGCATTCAGGACATGGTAATCCTGAACCAGACGGAGAGATCCATCCTTCTTCTTAATGAAGAAGACGGACGTATCTGACTGGAGTCAAGGTTCTCCTGGAGGAATGCATCTAGCTCATCCTGCTCCCTTGGGGCGAGAGGATACACCTTGCAGCTAGAGGGTTTGGCACCAGGAATAAATTCTATTGCATGATCCCATTGCTTACGCTCTGGGAGCGAGTCAAACGACGCCTTGGAGAATACGTCTTCTAAGTCATGAAGGTGATGAGAAACGGTGCTGCGGAAGGGTTTGGGCTGGGAGTTTGCCACAAATGCCTGGGCCAAGCGTTGGGACATGGTCTGGCTTGCCCGTATCTCTGCTGTGCTTGGGGGGGCATGCAGAGCCGCAGCGTAGATCCTGTCATCTACCTCAATAGCCTCGTCTGGAGACTCCAGGTCAGGAGTGTTGGCAAACTCACCCTCGCGTCCATCTCTCTGTAGAGGTTCACACCCGCCTCTGTCATCCTCGTAGAGGGCCTCTCTATGAGGGAATGCCAAAGGGGGAGGATCCAACAGGTCAATGTCAGCAAAGGGGATGTACCCTACACAACAGGCACATATGGCAGCATACTCCCATACCAGTGCTTGTCGCTCCTCTTGGGCTTCCTCGGCGCATGTGGAGCAACATCGAGACACCAACTCATGCAGACCTTGCCACTTGACCAATTGACCTTGGGGTTATGTTCTCAGAGCCAGGTGTACCCCAGGATCATATCTTGGTTCCCTAGTCCTGTGACATCAAAGGCGGCACGTTCTGAATGTGAACAATACCGCAACACCAAGTCTACAATGGAGCGGATAGAGCCCGCTTCATTCAGGGTGCTGTCAATGTTGTATACAAGGATAGGGTGTGATAGAGGTTGGGTGGTCAGTCAATGTTGCTTCACATAGTCAGCGTCAATGAAGAGGCCGGTTGCGCCACTGTCCAGTAGGGCCACAACGCTCCTGGTTTGTTGTGTATCCATGGTCTCAATATCCACATTTAAGTGCAGAGAATTGGGGGAAGGAGTGGCGGCCACAACATATCGTAGAAGGAGGCATCACTTGCCGCAGGTGCGACAAGAGCGTGGTGAGCGAGAGGGGGGGGAGTTGGTTGAGACTTTGACTGAGGGGGTTTTTTGTACGTCAGAGAGGGTGCTCATGGTTTCCATTGTAAATGGTCAGCAATAGGGGATGTATTGACAGATTCTACTGACAAACAAGCAAACCAATTGGCACTAGGCAGCAGAGGTGTACAACTCATCTGTTGCCCAACTAAAAATCCTCTCCTGCCTCTGGGAAGGGAGCAGCAGCACCTTGTACCTCCTCCGAAGTGGACTCCTCTAGCGGCGCGTCCGGTGAGGGCTGTCCCAATGTGTCCTTTGCAGCAAGGAGCTGCATCAAAAGGTCCTCCTGCTCTGTGGATGAGAGGTATTGTACCTCCATACTCTGAGGGCAGTAGCATGCAAAGTGGCCAGGTCTGCCGCAACGACGACAGAGCAAGGGAGTGGAGGAACGTTGATGGGAGGCGTCCACGTCCATGGGTACTCCTAGCGGAAGAGGGCATGGAGGGGGATGCATGGGTGCTGCTGGAACCAGGGCACGTACCAAAGGAGGGACAGGAAGTGGAGGACAAGCCCCCAGGATACCGGAAGGCCTCTGAGGCGGTTGAGAGGCATGGGGGCAACGGAGTCCATGTTTCAGCTCCATAAGCTGCCACTGATCACGGGCAACCTTGAACCAGGTCTCAATCTGTTCATTGTTGGGGCGCCCCTCTGCAAGGTTATCAATGTGTTCCATCAGAGTAGGATGTAGACCGTCGTGGAAGGTGAGACAGAGCTGGAGACCGTCAGGATATCCTGCCTGCTCAACCAGTGCACAAAAGGAGTGCACAAAAGGAGTTGATGTACTTGTCGAGAGTCCGCTTCCCTTGACCATATTGGCTAAGGTCACAAAGGGAGAGGGCGGTGGTCCAAGCAGGGTCTAGGGGGAAGAATTTGGCCTGAAATTCATTCTCAAAAGCCTCTCAGTCTGCAAATGTACCAATGCCACCCAGGCACCAGAAAACTCGTAGCACGTAGATGGAAGATGGAAGCTTGGCCGGTCTTCATGTAGGACAAGACCCAGGCTATCTTCAATGCATCAGAGTCAAATGTGGCGCTACTTAGATGGATGTAGGTGATGCAGGACTGGAGGAAATGCTCCCCAGCAGTGTGGTTGCCATCGTGCATGTCAGGCAGCGCTGGGCATGGAATTTTGGAGCATACCACAGCAGCAGCAACAGGACAAGTGATGGTGTCAGGTCCTGATGGTGTGGGGGGAGCAGAGGGAGTAACTGGAGCCAGAGGGAGGCGCTCTAAGAGCGTCTGGAGGGAGTGGGAGATGGTGGTGGTGGTTTGGCAGAGTCCGGCAAGTACGGTTGTATGGATGGTGAGGGAGGCTTGGGTAGTCTGCACCTGAGTCTCTAGAGCAATCAGGCAGTTCCAGGCTGTTGAACTACGACTTGGGCGGCCTGCACCCTATTTCCTTTTTTGTCTTATATCTCATATTCCGCACCATGTTATTTCTGTTATTTTCTCAATCGTTATTTGTCAGTCTTTATTCAAACCTTATTTTCTTATCTACAAACGTACAATACACAGATCACACTTCCCTCAGCCGTCTACACTTCCGTGATTGACTCTGAGGGTAAGCTAACCTACTTACTTCTTACATATTTATGTATACTTACTTGTACCCTGTAGACTTACTGGTTATTTCGTTCTACAGGTCAATATATCAGCCGTCTACACTTCCGTGATTGACTCTGAGGACTTACTGGTTATTTTGTTCTACAGGTTAGGGCCTCCGATTGCTCTCACTGTGCGAATAACAACCGGTCAATCAAACACAACTTGTATAAGGTTTTTCTCTGTGAACGGCACAAAATACATTACAAAAAATGTCTACAAACTCAGGCTACAATCCCTCCACATTCTCAGAAGAATTACACTTCGATGGAACAAACTACATCGCTTTTAGAGATAGGGTACTTCTGGCTGCACAATCCCGCAGCGCTCGCGGATACCTCGAAGGCACCATACCCAGACCCAATATCGGCAAAAACAAAAGCGGCACCACCAAAAGCCCAACTGAGGTATCCCTCCCTGCGGAGGCAACCGAATGGTACTCGACCAACCCATCAGTGGATGAATGGGATAGTCGTGACGCCTGGGCACTAAGACTTATTGTCAACAATTGTAAAAATCCAGTCGGCCTTGGAGTAAAAATGACCGACATGGCAGCAAAAGCTTGGAAAGCACTCACTGAGGCTTACGGTGTTGCATCTGATCTAGCCGCAGCTGGGGCAGAGAAGGCTCTTTGGGCAACTCAGCTTAAGGAAGGGGGAGATTTCTTAGAGCACGTAAAAGATCTTTGCACTAAGTGGAACGAGGCAGTAGAGAAGGGCGCAAATATCACCAACGCCGCTTTTTGGTCCATCATTATCGGCTCGCTTCCGCAGTCTTGGGACACCATTGTCTTGAGCCTATACTTGACAACTACATTGGCACAACTCATTGCGGGACTCACTGTCCACTCGGAGCAAGTAAAGGACCAAAAACCTGCTGGAACGTCAGTAACCGCATTGCAAACCACAGCAAAACCCCAAAAGCCTAAACTTATCTGTGATAACCCCAATTGTGGCAGGACAGGGCACACAAGCGCAAACTGCTACTGGAAAGGCAGGGGAAAGGAGGGTCAATTTCCTGCCAACTTCAGGAATCGTGAAAAGGCACTAGCGGCCCTGAACGCCGCGACAGCTACCCCTGTGGCAAACCTTGCAATCACAGATCCAGACGTGTCAGCCACACACATCATGTATGTGCTCGTAGCCAAATACCTACCTGAGGTGGCCTATAGCAAGAACGGTTCTCCCCTAGACCTGTCTTCTGAAGAAAGCACATGTGCCTTACAAGCACACATGATCGTCCCGACGTTTGCAGATTCAGGGGCAAGCGATCACTGTTTTGTACACCGCAAAGATTTTGTCGAGTACTCAGCCCTAGACTCACCCCGTCAAGGGCAAGCCACCACATGAGAATCCATCTTCTGTATTGTTGGTCAAGGAACTGTGAAAAAGACAGTTAAGGCTCCAAATGGGTCAGCTGAGCTGATATTTTGAAATGCACTCCATACTCCAGACTTATCGGCAAATCTAATCTCTATTGGCAAATTTGACACGGCCGGATTCTCAGTAACATTTGGCCAAGCAAGGCAGTCTTCCGTGACCCAAATGGAAGGGAGGTCTTGGTAGAAAAGGGGGCAAGCGGCATGTATTGGCTCGACCGTACTTGATGTCATCCCACAACCAGGAACCTGTGTGCTAATCGTGTCGGCAACTAATATCCCCATGGACTTGGATGGGTGGCATAGACGATTTGGTCACGCCAGCGTGGAGAGCATCCAAAACTTAGTTTGGAAGGATATGGTAAAGGGGTTGAGTGTCAAGGGTGACCTAGAGGTAAAGGGGCTGTGTGAGGACTGTATATATGGGAAGCACATGGCGAAACCTTACGATGGGAAACGTGAGGTAGAGAATTACCCGAACAATTGTGTACACCTCAACTTATGGGGACCAGCAACGACCCAGTCTCTTGGGGGAGCGTCATACCTGATGCTGACAATCGATGGACACACGTCACGTCTCACCAGTTTCTACCTCTCCAGGAAGGATGCTGCCACAACCCTCACGGTGTTTAAGACGTACCATGCCAAATTGGAATGCCAGACAGGTTGCAAGCTGTTGATGATTAGAGTCAATGCAGGGAATGAATGGATAAACGAACTGTGGGGGGAGTACTGTGCCCAACACGGTATCATTCTCAAGGCAATGATTCCCTATGCGCATGCACAGAACGGCCTCATCGAAAGGAATATCAGAACCATCATTGAGGGGGTTAGATGTATGCTAGCAGAGAGTGGCTTACCAAAAAGTCTATGGGCCAAAGCAGCCGCCACACAGATTCACACCAGGAACCTCCTACCCTCAGCCTGCAGTAAGGAGGTAGTCCCTGAAGAGTCGTGGACAGGCAAAAGGCAGGACGTCTCACACCTGTGCCTGTTTGGAAGCATTGCATTTGCCAAAGTCCCCAAGGAGCTAGTCAAATCCAAACTAGACCCACACTCCATGAAGTATGCGTTCGTGGGGTATTCCGAGAGTGGGTACAGACTATACGACCGTTCCACCAAGACCACTGTTACCTCAAGAGATGTAATCTTCGATGAGGGGGTAGGCCATTGATCGCTGACAGAGTTCAAGGAGAGGGAAGAGCTACTCACCGACAAACCATGGAACTCACCCCCTGACACCCCAGGACTCCTTACTTGTCGTCAACCCATTGCCCCCTGAATCCAGTACCCAGTACAACCTCTCCATCCAGCCACATTGACGCAATTAGCTGACCCTGCGGGTGAGGAACAGACCAAACCTGAGATAAGCACCCACATGCCTGGTGCCGAGCTAGATGCCCCCACCATACCAAAAATCACCCTTTGTCGGTTGGAACGTATACAATCTCGGACTGAACCACAACCTGTGGCTGTAACCAGCACCTCAACAGCACTCAACGACCCTGATACCCAGGCACTCTTGACGTGATACGCATATGCTTTTCTAGCAGCCATTAGTACAGGCGGAGACTCAGAGGAGACAGCACCAAGAACATATGAGGAAGCGATGCAACGACCTGATTTGTGGGGGCTGGCTATGGAGGAGGAACTGAGGATGATGGCAGAAAGGGGAGTCTTCAAGTTGGTGGATGCATCGGAGTTGCCAGAGGGGAAGAAAGCAGTGGGGAGTAAGTGGGTGTATGCGGTGAAGTACAACGAGAAGGGTGAGATTGTGAGGAGGAAGGCCAGGCTCGAGCAAAGGGGTACTCACAAGTTCTGGGGGAGGACTATGACGAGACGTACGCAGCAGTGGTATGGCTTGAATCACTCAGAATGTCAATCGCAATTGCAGCGCAGCTAGGTTGGACTATATGGCAGGTCAATTTCATCTTGGCTTACCTGAACAGCAAGCCAGAGTATGACGTCTACATCGATCTCCCTCCAGGGTTTCCCAGGGGGGAAGGAAAGAAGGCACTACTCCTGAAAACCCTGTATGGGCTCATGCAGGGTGGTAGGGACTGGTTCTGGACTTTAGATGCAGCATACACCAAGCTGAGATACCAAACCTCAAGAGCAGATGCATGTGTCTGATCCAGAAGTGCAAACAAGGCCTGTATCATATCCAACACCTTCAACGATGATGTTTTTGGCATGGCATCCACATCTGAAGCTGCAGCAGAAGCAAAACACAAACTCAGTAAAATCTATGACATCAAAGACCTAGGAGCTCCAAAGTACATCCTCAGCATGGCCATCAAATGTGACCCCGAAACCGGATCCATCTCACTCTCTCAATGAGCATACCTCGAACGCATCTTGGAAAGATTTGGTATGACAGATTGCAATTCCCACCACACTCCCCTTCCCAGTGGAATACGCCTCACCGAATCTATGTCCCCTCAAACCGAGGCTGACCGCAAATTCATGAAGGACAAACCCTACCGCCAACTACTCAGGTCTCTCATGTGGGCGCAAGTCGCCACCAGACCGGACATATTGTTTGCTGACGGCCTCCTTGCCCGGTTCCAGTCAAACCCGGGACCAGCGCACTGGAACGCCATGCTACACGTGTTAGGATACCTGAAGGGGATGCTCAAGTTCAAAATCACATACACCAAAGGGGCCGGGTCGATGGAGAAGCCAGTAGGATACGTCGACGCAGACTATGGGGGAGACTTGGACACCAGGAGATCAACTGCTGGGTATGTCTTTATGATGGCTGGGGGAGCCATGTCATGGACGTCAAAACACCAAAACACCGTCGCTCTAAGCACAATCGAGGCCGAGTATATGGCACTTACTCGGGGAGCGCAGCAGGGCTTATGGATGCACCATTTTCTCACTGAGATCAAGCTACCACAACCTCTCCCCATCACCCTGCATGCCAACAACCAAGCATCTATTTCTACTTCCCCGCGCATCCCACGATCACCTTGTCGACCTCCTAGGCCTTCAAAAATGATACGGTCCTTCGCCTCGGGGGGAGTGTTGAACTACGACTTGGGTGGACCGCACCCTATTTCCTTTTTCATCTTATATCTCATATTCCATGCCACGTTATTTCTGTTATTTTCTCAATCATTATTTGTCAGTCTTTATTCAAACCTTATTTTCTTATCTACAAACGTACAATACACAGATCACGCTTCCCTCAGCCGTCTACACTTCTGTGATTGACTCTGAGGGTAAGCTAACCTACTTACTTCTTACATATTTACGTATACTTACTTGTACCCTGTAGACTTACTGGTTATTTCGTTCTACAGGTCAATATATCAGCCGTCTACACTTCCGTGATTGATTCTGAGGACTTACTGGTTATTTCGTTCTACACAGGCTTTGTTCTCTGGGTCAGGGGCCACAGGAGGTGTAGCTGGAGGCGCTGGAGTGGTCATAGAGAGCAAGCAGGGGTTCAGAACAGTTCGGTGGGGGAGAAACCAGTAGGGGCTGAGAAACAGGCTCCAGCAGGCTAAAGGGGGCTCCCAGACCGAAATGAGAGAATTGTTCTGCTGTAAGGGCAACCTCTGGAGGCTGTGGCATAATCACACAACTGGCAGAGGGAGATACTGTACAGATACATACATGCATAACTACACACCTGGCAGAGGGAGATCCAAAGAGAACAAGTCTGAGGATCCCCTATGCCAGAGGCAACGCTTCA
>JAGGAX010025279.1:0-10701 GCA_017657335.1 Termitomyces titanicus | reverse complement strand
GGACGTTTGCAAACTGGGAGGCTTTTGAGAGAGAATTTTGAGCTGAGTTCTTCCCCCTAGACCCTGCTCGGACCGCCACCCTCTCCCTTCGTGACCCTAGCCAGTATGGTCAAGGAAGGCGGACCCTCGATGAGTATGTTGACTCCTTTCGTGCGCTTGTTGAACAAGCAGGGTACTCCGATGGTCTCCAGCTCTGCCTCACCTTCTGTGAAGGGCTCCATTCCACTCTAATGGAGCATATCGACAATCTTGCGGAAGGACGTTGTACAGTTGGTTCCCACGCTTCTGGAGCCTCTGAAGCTTTGGATCTCTCTCTGCCAGTTGTGTGATTGCGCCACAGCCTCCAGAGGTCACCCTTACAATCACCATGGTCATGGTAATTGTATCTGGTAACATACTCATATATCAAAAGGGATACATCTTGCATTTGTATGTGGAGATAGGTCGCAACCTCACTGGCAATTCTTCATCATCTCGACCAAATCTCGACATGTTCTTGAGATGGTCACTTGAATATGCAAGCTCTGTTACCGGGGTGCGAGACAAGACTTGTACAATTCTGCTAGTATCAGAGAGCTAGATCTAGAGATGTAATCACAAGCAGTGAAAGAGATTCGCTATATATTCTTCCTCACTCATAGACGCCAGCATGCATTCACTTGAAATCTTTTGTGAATATCTTCAACAGCAGGCCAGATGGCAGGTGCGTTTTTCTTGCAAGAGGACTAATGTAGCACCAAGGGCGAGCATAATGACATCCATCGGTCTTATCTTGAGAGTGATGGGCCCGGGATCGCGAAATAAATCCATACACTGGTGATATGTAGATTCTTCCTCCATGAAGGTCCCGATGATGGCGGCAAGATGCAACGGAGAATAGACAGTAATTGAGATCTGAACCCAAGTACATAATCTGCATGTTCGCGGCGAAAGTTATGAGAAGGAATCCAAGCCAGCTTTTGTTGTCACCGTCGTATTTTGAAGAATTCTCGAATTCATCAAAAGAAGGAGAAGTGTGTGCATAGGAAACCTTGTCGAAAATGTACTCCGATCCATGGACCGATAAATCAGAACTCTAGTTTGCAAAGCCGAAGGGCACGGTGATGTCGGCACAAGATCATAAGGACAAGCTTGAAGGTATGTACTTGGAATGCAACATTTCAATACAGAGAGCCGCATAAATCGGAGGCATCAGCTAGCCTAAGACTCAACCCCAGTGCCTACAAGTACTAGCCCGATGTACGTTGAAAACCAAACTATCTGTTGACATACCCCAGCATGTATGTGATTCATGAGAGTCCGGACACACACACACACACACACACACACACACACACACACACACACACACACACACACACTGAGCCATCAGAAGTAGAAGGCGTGAAGCGAGCGCTTCAGCTTTTGAAGTTTCTTCACAGCATATGTACTTACCCTCAGCAAGTTCGGTGTTCGGCGGACCTTATGTCCTTACATTATAATTATTATGTAAAAATATTCGCACGCTAGTCTGGAAATGTCCACTTGCTACATAAGTAAAGTCTTGCTTCACTGGAGGACTGTCCACTCAATATTCAATGCTCAATATTTAATGTTTGGTATATATAGACGTTCGACATTCGAATTCCTTGCCGAAAAAAGTTGACCAATATGGTTGATGAATGCTTAGAAATCTCTCTACCACGATGTCACGAATTTTTGACGTATGGTCGGTCCTCGCTGTCATACGATTTCCGACATGTGAGAGAGACATGCAACCGTCCATAGTAAGTACATATGTTATGTACTTAGGCGCCTGAGGCCTGAGGGTCTGATATGTAGGCCTGATGTCTCGGTCGGCACCAATCACCGTGACCTTTAGGGTGTCTGATGTGTCTTTGTAGATCCAAGGCACGGCGCTCAACATTTGTAGAGATCCACAGCCTCACGATTCCTCAGCCCTGGAGAGACTTATAAGACGCCTTTGAAAGATCAAAACTCGCATGTATCCACTTCCACCGGCTCATTCCCCGCAATAAGCAACACCCACCCCGAAATGCAGCCCACACTGGGCAACACAATTGGCGCAGCCTTCGTGGGCGCGATGATATCTGCCATGTACGTCGTGTCTTTTGGCGTCTAGGTTTTGCATCTCACGCACTCGTACCCTGCACAGTCTCTATGGAGTCACCAACCTCCAGGTTTACTTTTACTATCAAAATTATTGGAATGACTGGCGCATACAGAAGTATTCTGTACGTGTTCCCTTCTGATATCTGAGGATATGCAGACCAACGAGTTAACGCGTTACGATCAGGTTGCTTTACTCTGGTGCGTCGCGAATAGTTAGGCCTCCGTAGACATTCCCCTCATGGGCAAGCTTCAGGGCGCTGGATACGGTTGATCTATCATTAACAATTGCTGCTGTATATCACTATGTGATTGATTCTTTCGGCTCATTGAAGGCTCTTCAATCGGTCGTTTGGTACGTCACTGAAGTCCTCAACAACATCGAAGTGACTGAGCAAATCATCTCTGTAGGAGTTTCAAGGTGGGTTCATGTCTTTTCACCTGAGCGGATCCGATATCCATATCAAGTCGCTCTCCGTGTAGCTTGGTGTAGCTCTGAATGTACGTTCTGCCATTTTCTTCATGCTGTCCCCCGATTACCAACCTCGAGGTTACTATCAGGTCATGATCATTGTAATCGTACAAACATTATATGCGTTGCGTGTGTGGAAGCGTGAGTTTCTTTCTAGCACACAACTTTGATGGTCGACTCTAGACTGATTTTAAACTCATTCTTAGTTGGACGCCACTACCAGCGCGTATGGCCGATCATTGTGGTAAGCGTCGTGGGGTACCAGTCAACCATTCAGCAGGTGTATCTGAACAAACTAATGCAGGCCATGATTGTTGCGAGCGGTTATGGTAAGCTACGCGTCGTTCTCACGCGGAGGTGTGAACTAAGCATAGTCGATTTGCCACATCAGCCATTGGTGTAGGTGCGAGAATTTTGTGATGATATCGATAGATGTTTTCTAAATGGCTTTCTCAGTCCTCGTTGTCAAGACGTGAGTATTAAAGGACCCCTCTGATCTCCCCACCTTAACTTTTTTCTTCTTTGCAGCTATGACATAACTACTTTCGCCGATCTGTCTGCCATGTCGGTGAGTCTGAGATTCAGTCGGGTTATTCCTCTTCTCGACTCCAAGTAGTGATGTTGTCTTTGTCACAGTGGGTCATCTACGCATCCTTCGCATGGACGACAGGTATCGACATTGTCCTTGCTATTGCTATGTGTTATTATCTGACCGAAAGTAAATCTGGATTCTCTGGGTAAGTTTCGTTGCTGATCATCTTCCTCCTACAACCATATTGATCATATAACCAGAACGAATTCTAAAATTGTCATGATTATCCGAATGGTGCTGATATCTGGATTTCTTACCAGGTAAATTACTCTTTGGTCTTATCAAGGTATTTTACGAACTTTTATTGTTTCTTTTCAAGTGCCTGCTCTTTAGCGACGCTAATCACTGTAAGAGGTTGGCGTCACCCTCCATGTTCCGTGTTTTTATCCAGTTTTGCTAGTACGCAACATTGCCGAATACCCTCGTTTTCTTCGGCATACAATTCTCTTTGACCAAATGTGAGACCAAGTCCCAAACGCGGAAGGATATCCTTGTCGCTGATGACTCTCACTAGTGTACATCAACAGTTTTCTTGCGATGTATGTCGATCTTACTAGTCGTGGCGAAAGTCCGTCATTGAAAGACCTTCAGGTTGAACGCTCGCCAAACCATCCGCGACAATGATGTATCTACGGGCTCAGCCAGTGTCTCCAGAGTTATAAATATCCGGACAACCACATCAACGTACGTTCGAAGTGACGAGCCGGCTTCGCCTTATAGTTCGGAGGGAAAGGTAAGCGTTTTCACCCTATATATATCAACCTTCGTTTATTCAAGGTTGCCTAGACCGCGGTACCTCTCTCACCACTTGGTCCCTACACAAACGACGAAAGATGGAAAATCAAGGGCTATCATGTAAATCCTAGTGTCGTATGTTTCCTCACTTGCTACTGACCATACCAATTATTTTAACTGAGAAACTCCTCAGGACTCGGTCGACCAGACAACGACACTTCACCATTCGTATGTTGGTGCCTATGCTGTTTAAAATCAAATATACCGGAGAGCTGGATATATCATACCAATAACAAACCAACCACCCCACCATTTACTGTAACTGTAACAAGACTGAATTGAACTGTGTCATCTGGACAATCTGCACAAAATCACATTTAGAGAATCAAACCTGGGTGTCACATCTGCAACCGAAGCACAATAGCTGGTTCTCCGTCAAAATAAAATTGATGGCACATGGTCGTGCTTATGAAAAAAAGGTGTCATGGATCTCCCAGTGATACTTACTTAACAATAAACAACATACGGTGAGGTTCCTTTTCCACACTCTTTTCATCACAAACAAGATGGCCCTGAACGCCCTTGATGCGCTCAAGCACTCCGGAATAGTCATTGCGTCGGACACGGGGGAATATTTGAGTACGTCGTTGCCTAATAAAGACTCGTGTCTCGATTTGTCATCTTTAATCCTTTTCCAGAGATCGGCAAATTTTTCCCTCAAGATGCTACCACGAATCCATCTCTCGTCTTTGCTGCCGTATCGAAACCCCAATATGCCCATCTGACCGATTCTGCTGTTCAATATGCTCTATCACGGCCAGGATCGTTAGAAGCTCAAACGGAGTTGGCCTGCGATTACTTAGTGCGCTCTTCCTTCCAGAGATCATCTGCACTTTCTGATCTGAGTCTCATATCTGTGGCCTCCGAATAGCTGGTCCAAGTTGGGATACAGATCCTCAATATCATACCCGGAAGAGTTTCCGTATCCGTCGATCCTCGTCTTGCAGGTGATAAAGATGCTATTGTTGCAAAGGTATGTAAATCCGACTCCATGGCCATTTTAAATTCACCAAGCCCACTCTACTTTCAAGGGCCGGATCCTTATCTCAATATTCGAAGAATTTGGATATTCTCGAGAACGTGTTCTTATCAAGATACCCGGTACCTACTCCGGCATCCTAGCTTCCAAAATTCTAGAAGCTCCCATCCAACTCCCAGATGGATCACTCTCAAGGCCAATCCGGACGAACGCTACCCTAATCTTTGGTGTCGTCCAAGCACTCGCCTGCGCACAAGCAGGAATCTCAGTAATATCACCATTTATCGGCCGCGTGAAGGACTGGTGGGCCGCGCAATACTCAAGGCTCCATAACGGCGAAGCTCCACCTCCCCAGCCCTTGTCAGAGCACCCGGGCATCCAACTAGTACACAATATCCGCTCGGCATTCTCGGCATATGGGCATACAACGACCGTTATGGCGGCCGGCTTCAGGGTTGTGGATGAGGTTGTGGAGGTGGGGAAGTATGGGAAAAGTGGCGGTCCAGATTTCCTTACCCTACAGCCGGAACTTCTTGATGGACTGGAGAAGAGACCAGGCAACGCTCATTCGACTTATGTGCCCTCAAACAACACTGCTAGTCTCCCGGAACCACGATATATCACTTCTGATGAGAGCGAGACGGTTTCTGCGGAGGCTTTGTTCTCGGAAGATCTTATGAAGGAGGGTATTGCGGTTGATAAAGTGCCGGAAGGATTGGCGAAATTTGCTGTAGACGCGAAAAACCTTCAGGATCTTCTGCGCGAAAAGATCAAAACCTCTGTTGACTCCGCGACCAGACTATAGAGGCGTGCTCGCCATTATACCATGTCCACATATATAGGTTATCGAATATTTGATCATTAACGTAGTTTAGAATACATGGGCAGCATCCGGACCTCAACCCAGTCCTTGACCATTCGAAATGTCAAATGACTAGGTCTTGAGGACCTTGATGAACAAGTTCAATTGAATAGTTGGATTTAGTCAGAAGAATTGGGCCTTCAAACAGATTTGAAGTGTCTCTATCCAGTTATGGTGTCAGATTGAATACTATATAGTATAGAATAATGAAGTGCGATCTGTCGTCCACTCAGACATTCCACTACGATTGTTTACCTCAAAGACTACAATTTTCAGTCCCTCAGACTAATTCTTCTAGATCATCCTGAGGGAATGGTTAAGAGACTGGTGAGTAGAAGAGCAGAATGAGCGAATGAGGCAAAGGCCAGTGGCGTAGGTGTGAATTTGGTGCATTGAAGAGTTGACATGAAAACTAGCTGTTCTCAATACTACGACAAGCATAATCCTCCAAATGTTCAGGTAATGAAACGGATTCCGTGCTCGTCTCCGTCGTTATATCTGGAATGAGTCCCGGTTTCCTGTCATCATGAAATCGCATGAATGTCCTCCTTACTCGGTGCAAAAAAGGGGCTCGTCGTCGTCACCAGCCATTCATTTCCTGAATGGGTGCAGTTCGAGGGAAGAGTTCTTGGGTTAAGTGGAGGACAATCTCCGAGCGCACTACAAACCTTCCTTACGCCGCTTCCGGGCCACCCGACCAAATCGTGACAGACGTGGCATTCTATCTCAACACAATATCGGATCAGTGACTGCTGGAGGTTATCGGTTACCTTGCAGAGCCAGCTGTCCAGAGAACTTGAACATTTGATGTCAGGTCTCTCTTGCCAAAACAGCGCATGCTGAAACCCCTTCCTCAAGCCCTAGCACGTCCTGTGCCTATGAAGATGTCGGGCTCGCTCTCCAGTGCTATTAGTCCCCCAGTCAAACATAATCTGAAATTGGGTTGAAGAGATCCCATCTCATGTCAAGCATCCTGCTGCTGGTACCAAGCTTAATGATGCTGAATTTCAACCTGAGCTGCCAACTCAACAGGCAGCACTACTACAGTGTCGACGAACAACCTCCCTGTACCGTAAGGGCATCGACCAGGACGGTGACACCAAAAGACGTGTGTCAGGAGGCTACAGATATCAGACCAGCGGGTCGCTTGAGCCCGACCTGAGGCGTTTGTCAATCAGGCAAAAAGAGATCTTTCCGTCTAGTCCAAGTCCAGTCAGGAGAAAATGTAAGTTACACGGTCACAAGAGGTGTTTTATTCAACTGAATCAACATGTAGACTAAGATATCTCACGAAAATCACTCACCTAACAGCAGATCCCTTGATAGTCTCAGACAGAAGTATGGAGATATCTTCGACTTTCTCGTTTTTTTCTAAGACAT
This sequence comes from Termitomyces titanicus, assembly GCA_017657335.1. Lineage (NCBI taxonomy): Eukaryota > Fungi > Basidiomycota > Agaricomycetes > Agaricales > Lyophyllaceae > Termitomyces > Termitomyces titanicus. The sequence continues at coordinate 3,512 of JAGGAX010025279.1, read as the reverse complement.
GCTTGAAGAATCGGCTTATTTACGAAAGTGGAGTATGTACTTCCTGTCATCCATTGAGACAGTGACTCCAGAGGTAAATTTTCTGCCAGCACTTCCAATGAGTGTCACACGTACCAGAAGACGCAAAAGATGCTACGTTCAAACAAATCCATTTGATTTTGATCTATAAACTAGCTGTATATACTTGAAAAATCGAGACTATGACAGGCATACACATCTGACATGTAGTTAAAGAGTACAGTGGAGATTTAGGCTTGTTAATAGTTGTCCGAGGTATCAGCTTGCATGACTAAATTCCTTGCCTGGTCATTTCGGGGTCGTATGCAACAATCGAAAGAGGAAGGTCGGCTAGATGGTTATTAGAATGGAAGTAGACTGCACCAAATGAATGAGAAATACCTCGTAATGCCAGTCCTGAACTTGACTTCGGGTGTTATCTCCTTTCCATCGGAACCCACCGGTTTAAGTATATCGAGTGTTGCGAGAATAGACGCTATGGCAATCCATACACTCACATCGGCAAGGTGGCGCCCAGGACAGATCCTGAGTCCTTCTCAGCTCACATACAGAAAGGTTGACATAGAGCTCGTATTACCTACGTCCAAATCCAAATGGACCATTCGGATGTGGTTCATGATTTCCCTCGGGTAAAGGAAGGTAGCGAGACGGTTTGAAAGCTTGTGGATCGGTATATACTTTTTGATCAAGTGTCATGCCTCTGAATGACGACATCGTTTGAGTACTCCATCGCTAAAATGGTGACATACTAAATGATGACCTAGTATTTGCTATCACGAGAGAACCTTTGGGAATGAACATCCCGCGATAGATGTCATCTTCTAAAGAACGGTGTGGCACGCCTACGAAGCCGATTTATTGACAGACCACGGGCCCTGTTGTAACAAAGATACTCACCCATTGGTAATACCGGGTTCCATCTATGACAAAGAAACTGAGTCAACTGCCTCTGGGAACTTTGTGAAACAAACCTCAAGGTCTCTTGGAAGATACACTCAACATAAGGAAGGGACTCGCGATCCGAAATTTCGGGAAGGCGCCCCGGTCCTATGATAGTATCGATCTCTTGCTGTGCTCGTTTCTGGCATTCCGGATGAAGAATCATTGCCAAAAAGAAAACTGTTAATGTACCCCACGTCTGCGAACATTCAATATATTGTAATAGCATATACCTTCTCCTTACCGTCTCCGCTCCAGCAGCATACATCGCACCTGCTGTACCTTTGATATCCAAAACATCACTTGAATCGTCGGGCTCGTCTGGCCTGAGGGACTCTAGCATATGCGATAAAAACGAAGTTTTAGCAGTTCCTGCCGCCTAAGAATTTCTATGAGATAAAACATGAACTTGAGCCTGAGAACCCACCAGCTCTGCTTTCACGTTGTCGAAAGGGTAATCGTGCAATCTCCTGATAGCGCCTCTTTGGCTGCGTGCGAATGCAGCGTAATAGGCACCAGGGAACCAGGATGGGAAATATCTAACTAAAACATCCTAGTGAGTCGTTATACATAATCTTTTGTTGATTTATTACTCACGGATTGGAAAGAAATCGACTGGTGTACTTCCTGGAGCACCGGCGTTGGTTAGAGCGTAACTGGTGTTCTCTGCGATTTGAAGATATGGATCCTCGTCAGAAGTAATCTGGTGACCATATGCTACCCGCATGATAATAGAAGTAGAAAACCTGGTGATTATTGGGTGATTAACCATGTTCATCACACCAATGTTTTGGTCGTAAATAACGACCCTCACCTCAGCAACCTTTTCTCCCAGCTGCATGTATCTAAAAGCAAGTTATGGAGAAGAATACGAGCTTCCTGTGTTTGAATCGGTTGGTAAAGTATCATCTTCTTCAACCCAAGGTGTTCTTGGAACATCCTTCGGTATTTCTGAAAAGATTTCCCATAGCGTGAGAAGGTCAGTGTTTCCCTCCAGCCCATGCTGTCATAGCATAAGTCGGACTCGGTCTCCCAAAGTAATAGACGCACAGTTCATATATAGCAAAGTCAGGCCTATCACTATAATTGGCACCTCTTCTGTCCAGAAAGTCGACAGCGGCCTCGACACTGTTTAATACAATTACTGGTTGCCCGAGCATCTCGAGATACATGACATCCCCTGAATACAACAATGTGCATGAGACTTCGATGTACTTGACGGCACCAAAAGAGATGCACCATATGTTTTTCCCAACTCGTACATGTCTATGTCTTGGTTGTCGGCAGGAATTTGTCGTACATGGCCTATCAAGGGGTCAGCGGGAGGTCCAGGAGGCAGAGGAGGATGTTTCTGGTGGATTTTCTTCATCCAAAATAGGACGAAAATAACACCACCGAGGGCAAGTGGAGAGAAAGCTATCGGCGGCATCTTTGACGTATCGAAGAGGGGGACTTTCGGTTCCTTTTTGCTGGATTATAAGTTCGCCGCACAACGGATACGTGGATTATATAGCTCAAATATACCTCAGTAACCGGGGTGCACCGTCCATATATGGCATTGCGAATATGGAACCTATATATGGTCCTCGCCAAAGATATATGGCACCTTTCCAGCCGTGGTGGACAAACATAGGCACTCAAATAACGTGCAGCGCCGTGCGGCATTGGAGAATGATATGAGACATACGCCACATAATCTTATGTGAAGTAGGAGTGTAAGTGACTCCTTCCATTAGGCATTTCTAACCAAGATGGCGTTTATTGTCAACAAGCCACCCGAGTCGGAGACAACTTACTACAATGAGAGAAAGGAACCTTATCCGGAGAAGATATCTGGCTTCCATGATATCTGCAATTGCAGAAGCCGATCATCAATCAGTACCAAAAGGTTTCTCGCTTGCTCATTTCGAGGAACTTTAAGATACGAGAGGTGCCCAAATAACGTTGAGCTGGTCAATGAAGTACCTTATGTGCTCATCTCCATATTTTTATGTCCGCAACCCGGGTATTGGTGAAGTTGAAGAAGTTCTTGAGTTCCAGGCGAGTGTTCGCAAATAGGCATCGTGTCGACGAACGATGAACGTAAACCAAATTAAGCTCGGTAGGTCTCGCGAAGATAACGCGGTCTGGTACGGCAGAAGTCAGATGTCGAACCAAGGTATCTATGTAATGGAACTGCATTTCCCACATTTGCACGTCCACATGTCGTACTAATATGAAAGTACCCCGGCATTCAGCTTTTGCACAAAATTTGCTCTGCATTTACGATATACGAGCATAAAACACGTCTGTTCTGGTAGCGGGCTTTAGGAGATTGTGGATGAGGTTGGGAGTATGGACAAAGGATGTCCAGATATCCTTACATTGCACCGGAATAATTGCTTAATGAGTGGAGGAAGAGACCGAGGAACGCTCGTGCCACTTCCGGACCCCGAACAGTCCGGAACCGTGGTAATTTACTCACGAGAGTGAGATATATCGGGTGGCTACTTATGTTAGTGGCAAATAGCGATCGGTATTTGGTAAATATTTGTATCATTCCCTATTTGGGAAAT
>JAGGAX010025277.1:0-10773 GCA_017657335.1 Termitomyces titanicus | reverse complement strand
CCGGCAGAGTGGGGTGGTGTGAGGGGATCCTTGACCTGTGGAATACTCACACAACCAGGGAGCCCACAACCAAGCACAATACGATGAGCGAGCACAAGGCGGGCAAGGGGTAGGCACGAGAGAGGAGGCAAGCACAAGGTGGCGAGTGCGACACTAGGCGAGATGACAGTCGGTTCAATGGATAGGATGGTTGAACACTGCTATTGTTTGGTCTGAGGATATTCTATCCTGCAGACCGCCTTATATACTACATCGCTGGTAACTAATGACTAACACTATATGACTCAACGGCCTGTGGTATGTAAAGGAGAATGACTAACAATAATCGATGATGAGTAAGAGTCCGGTCATATGACTCGCCAAGGCAACTAATACAAGACGGATGGGGAATAGGAATGGTCAGGCAATCAGTCAGTATATCCACACATCGGACTAAGCCCGGAATAGAGTCGGACACTTGGCGAGCCAAGTAGTCCCCTTACAGGTGAGTGTAAGTGTTGTATTGGGCTCAAGTTGGGTGTGGCGAGTCAAGTGCATGTTTGGGGGGCAGGTGGAGGAGCTGTGTCAGGCTGGAGTGCTTGGAAGCACTTGGTGGCTTGGATATATCTGAAAAGGTGGGTGAGGAATGCCGAGGATGAAAGGATGTGTGTGATGGACTCAGCTTTGCACTTCAGGGGCCGGGAGAGGTGTATGTGGCATTTGTAGCAATACTGGGGGCATTCCAGCAGATAGTGCCAGACTGTCTCTACTGTTAGACCTAGGCAGTGTGAGCATGTTGGGGATTTGGCATGTCAGATGCAAAAGAGGTGCTGGTTCAGGAGGACATGGCTGGTTTGGAGTTGTGTGAGTGTTGCAGAGCGGCTGCAGTCAAGGGACTTGACAAGTTTGAGATAGCCCTTTGATGGGAGTCTTTTGTCAAGCTGGATGCTGGCATGTCAGGGTGATTTCTTCCAGTGATGTTTCCAGAGGACCTGCATGGCTACAAGGTCAGCTTGTCGTGTTGAGAGGATGCTCCTGGGAAGGGGTTTTCTTCTGAAGTACACTGGCAGTGAGAATGATGGGCTTGAGGAGCCTTGTGCTGCTTTCTTGGTGAGTTGATCTGCTCTCTTGTTGGGGGCAAATCCTACATGACCCAGTGTCCAGTGGACCTGGAGGCGGATAACACCACATGTGCGGAGTTGTCAGGCTGTGTCTGTGTCAGGCATAGTGCACCTGCTGGAGGCACTGCACAGATAGTCTGCTTGCTGTGTAACCTCTCAGCTGCCAAGTGGACATGGTCAAGGAGGTAGTGAGCAGAGCATGGGCGCTGGTTGGTGAGTGCTTGTACGCTTGCTTGACTGTCGCTACCAATGGTGATGAGTCCTTGTAATTGCTGCAAGATGGCCAAGAGGAGGTGTAAGCTGAGGGTGAAGCCAATGATCTCTGCTTTGTAGACTGTATGCTTAGTAGCTGAGCCAAGGAAATACTTCAGGGAAGTACTTTCCTTGCCATCTATGTACAGGACGCCAAAGCACCTACCCCCTTTCAAATCCGGATCCGTTGCAGTAGACAGCCATCATTGCTTGGTCATAGACTTATTGGGCAGCCACAATGGCAGAGTTCTTGTCAAGCGCAATGTGGGTGGTGAAGAAGGGCCTGTAGCTGGGGGGGTGTCAACATGGAAGTATGGTCTCAATGGTTGTGGGATCAATGTTGGTATAGGCAAAGAGGTTGTGCAGCAGGGAGTGGTGTCATCAGACAAGATGTTTCACTGCCATGTGGACAGGGCCATGGAGGGGGTGGGAGGTGGGGAGTGAGGCAAGGCAAACTGCAGCATGTACCAGGACTTTCCGAAAAATTTTTTGGAGGTGGGGAGAAAGTGTCAGCTTCTTCGTAACTGCAACTGACCCAGACCTTTTTCTCCCACCAAGTGGAGATGAGATCCTGGTATACTAGATATCTGCAGCATGAGTGAAAGCCGGAACCGCAACTGTGTTGTAAAGCTGATGGATGCAGTGGAAAGGCATTCCACCTGAGATGTGGGAGAGCCTAGTGATCTGGATTGTCCACCAGGCGGCGCTTGCAGTGACCTTCTGGGTGTGGGCAGACCAGCAAAACTTTGGGTCAAAGATGACACCTAAGTACTTGTATTCTTTTACTGTGTCAACAACTTGCGTTGTGATGGAGCCATCAAGATTGGAACGCTGGAGTGCCAGGTCTGGAGGGATTACGTTTGCAAGGTAGCAGGGAAAGTTCATCAGAGCGAGCTTGGAAAGCTCAAAGGGGGAGTTGTGGAGGATAGACCAGTCAAATGCACCTTGAGCACATTCCATCAGATCTTTGATCTTGTCATGGGTCTTCGTCAGAGACTTGGCAATAGCAAGGAACATGACATTGTCAACAAAACCTGAGGCCAGCTCAGATTTGTTGCTTGGGTCAGCGACACGTAAGAGGGGAGCATTGTAGAAGGCATAGAAGAGCATGGAAAGGGGGCATCCTTGGGTGGTGCCATTAAGCACAGCGATCCACTCCAAGGTGAAGTCATCAAACTTCAGCTGGGTGCGACAGTTAGAGAGCATTTGCTCTGTGAAGCAGATGAAGCAGGAGGGGACCCCAAGCTCTCTCATATTGTGGATCAGGCGATCCTTCATGGTGTTGGGAAAAGCACCTTGGATGTCAAGGAAGAGGGCTGTAGCAACCTGAGTAAGCCTATAGGCCTGTAGGCCTTAGCCACGTGGTAGGCTGGCTTCCCTGGTTTGTGGAGCACCAATGTGGTGGACTCCAACCAGCTCACATGGTAAACGTCTAGCTTGAACACTGCTAGAGGTGGTGTTTTGGATGCCATCCGGCCCAGGGGCTTTGAGGGGCCGCAGGCCACCTATGGCAGATGCAATCCACTCCCTCATGAAGTAGGGAGTGTCTGCAAGAGGTTTGGGGTAAACCAATTGTGGAATGGGGGTGGATAATGGAGGATGAGGAAGGAATGACTCAGCTAAAGCAGTGGCTTTCTTGGCATTGGTGGAGGCTACGGTGGGGACACCATTGACATCAACCTTGAGATTGGGTACCTGGTCACAGGCAAAGTCTGTTGGCCTCTTGACAACATATTTGTTTGCAAAGTAAATTTGTTGGGCATTGATTGTTTTCAACCAATCCTTCCAGTGTTCCTCTTTGGCTTTTCTTATGCCATCAGACATTTTGCAGAAGAGCCTAGCTGCTTCAGCCTTTGAAGGATGGTCTGGGAAGTCATGGAATTTGTATGCTAGATTGCAAGCTTTACATCTCTGGGCCTTTAGCCTTTTGAGATTGTTGTTCCACCATCTTTTGGTGTGAGGACAGGGCTTACAAAGAGGGACAATATCGTCAATTGCGATGACCTCCTGAATGATCTCGGTCAGGTCATTGACCTTGGTTTGGAATGCATCCTCTGTCAGGATTGGTTGTGCTGGAGAGTGGGCAATCAGGCGCTCCTTGAGAGCATTGTCAAAAGCTTCCCAGACAGCTGAGTGGAAATCCCTGGAGGGTGGGGCCAAGGATCTCAGAACAGGTAGCTCAACCTCTGTGATGATAGACAAGTGGTCAGCAAGTGATGGGCACAGGGAAGCATCTACATCGCAGAAGATAATGGGGTCAGAGTCTGAGTGTGTTTTCCAGACATTGTCTGGTCTTGTCCAGCTGTCAGCTGTGGTTTGCAGGGTGGGAATACCCAGTGGAAGAGCTAGTTCCATGTCATAGTCTGCAAGGAGGTTGAGCAGCAGTTGGACAGACTCCCTTGAGGAGTTGAGATGCCAGTTGAAGTCACCTAGCCAGATCATATGATCCTCAGGAAATGGGCAAGCAAAATGAAGAGAAGAAGAGAGGAAAGAAGATAAGGAGACGAGTACCTCATTGTGTGTACAGTTGTTGTACACATTGAACAAGGAGAGGAATCCAAATTTGCCTGCGAATTGGACTGCCATGATATCTGTAGAGGGGACTGTGAGCTGGGTATATGCATCTGTGGAGATGTTAGTGTTGACTTGTGTAGGTTCTGTTGCCATATGCGGAGTTTGCCAGGAGCTGTAGAGGGTTTTTGTAACATCAGTTAGATGTTAGAGAAGAGGGATTGTCACTGTGTCTGTTCCTCTGGTCCCCAGGCTGAGAGGTGAACCTAGTCAACTGAGGGCTTGGGAGTTTGAGGGTGTACCACGTTGAGTGGGCTGGAAGGGAGGGTCGTGGCTCGTTGGGATGTTGTTGTGGGAGTGGGGCCAAGAGGGAGGGCTGCTGGTTGGGGTGGTTATGGAATCGGTGCTGCTTGGGGGCGTTTAGAGGGGGCTGTTGCCCATGAGGCTGGTTTGTTGGTAGGGAAGTACAGCATCTGGTTTTCTGGGAAGCGCACATTGAGGTTGTCACACTTCTTCTTGAAGATGGGGCATCCGCAGTTTGAACTTGCATGGTCGGAGTCAGTGCCACACAAAACGCACCGACGTTTGATGGCTGAGCAGGAGTTGGCTGAGTGACCGCTGCTGGCACAGATGGAGCAGCATCCCTCCACCTTGCAGTCATGGCCGATGTGCCCATAGTGCTGGCAGTTGTTGCACTGGGTGAGTTCACAAATGTCTTTTTGGATGGGTGGCCTCCTATGAAGATCCTCTTGCAGATCAGGTTGTTGGCAGCGTATGCATCGTTGCATGAGATCTTGAGGGAGGCAACAGATTAAGTCAAGGATTGTAGGCTGGGGTGCTTGAGCCAGAGGGCCGAGGCGATGGAGTTGGATGGGAGGCCGTTTTCAAGCTCAATTGTCCACAGGCATAAAATGCTGTCCAGGCCAAAGGAACCTGCACAAGGAACAAATCTGGCGATGAGGTTGAAGGATTTGTTGACCACCTGCATGTGTACGCTAAAGAGTTCCTCAAAGGCAGTCCACTTGTTGTTGGCATAGTTGCAGAATCTGTGGGCAGAATCAGCAGAATCAAACTCGGTGAGGTATGCACTGCCTCCAATTGCTTTCAGTCCAATGGCATGGGTGCTGGGTATGACAAAGTTGATCTCACCATCCTCCTGACAGATGGTGGTGACCTTGAGGTCCAAGCGTTCCATTGTCTTGTTGAAGTGATCCCTCAGAGCTGATGAGCTGGTAGCCATGAAGTCCTTGAGCACATCGTCATCGTGCAGGTCAAAGCATATGAGGATGGTACAAGCGTCACATTTGAGGCATTGCTGAACACTGAGCATTACCATCAGAGACAAGAGATTGTTGTTGGGGGGATGCTGGGTGGGTGCCATGGAGGTGAGGTTTGCTGAGGCTGCCTTAGCGACCGGTGCCCAAGTAGGTTCTTGTGAAGGGACCACGGAGGACTTTGTGAGTTTGGATGCCAAAGCATCCAGCAAGGTGTATACCCCCTCCAGTGTAGCCAAGGTTGCCTTCAGCTCAGGATGCTCCTTGATCTTAAACTCCCATCACCCCATTCAGGGTCCTGGCTGTTTCAAGTTTGTAGCTAACGTGGATTCTTCCTTTCCTTTGCCTGTGTCTAATATGACCTCCTAATCTCATTCTGTCTCACTCTGCTTCTCTCTCTGACCCGCTCTTTGCTTGTGCTCGCAATGTCTTCTGCTATGAGGGCATCATCAAAACCACCAACCAGCGGTTCCAACCTGGTCAGGACCTCAGATCGCTCACATCTCCCTCTGACCCATCCTGACCTCAGATCCCTTATGGCCTCAGACCCTGGCCTGATCAAGTCGCTTGCAGAAGCACACAAGTGGCTCAAGACAAAAGGCTGGATCCTAGCTGGTGACCCATATGATCACAATTGTCTTGTCACAATTCTCACCATGGCCACCCTGACCTCCAAGCAGTTTGAGCTGAAATGCGCAGCCATTTGCTGTGGCCTTCCTCCTCGAAGACAACATTGCTGATCATGTCTCTGATGCACTTGCAGAAGCGGTTGCGTCCAAGGCCACTGACAAGATAGGCAGACTGATGGATAGGCTCAGTTCCACAGCTGATTTCTTAGTGGTCAATGATGCAACAACATTGCTGATCATGTCTCTGATGCACTTGCAGAAGCGGTTGCGTCCAAGGCCACTGACAAGATAGGCAGACTGATGGATAGGCTCGGTTCCACAGCTGATTTCTTAGTGGTCAATGATGCAAAAAGAGCCAAGTCAGGGGTTACTATGTATATGTCTAGCAACTGGGCACATAGCTTGGACCAGTACGTCTATGTGTCCCTATCCTTCTTGGGTAGGTGGACAATTTTCCACCAATTCAGCTGCTCCACACCAAGGGGTATGAACAAAAAATAACAGGGGACAATGTTCATTTTCAGCTTTAAGCAGCCATGGGACCCCCCTCCCCCCTACCACCTGCCTTTTATGGCAAGATTTTTTTTTGTCACTTTTGATATGGAAAAACCATGAAACAGCTAAAATAACTTACTATAGCCATCCAAAAGTGAAGAAATGCTATTGCACAATCTACCAAGCTGGATGTACCTTGGATATTGGAGGTTGCTGATGGTGACATCACATCACATAGTCACACATAGCCGAGGTGCCAAAGGACTCTTGACACACTTGTATGGACAACCATTCTCAAGAGCACTTGTCGGCATTAATCAATGCTGTACAAGCAGAATTTTATCATGTCACACCACCTCCATCCCACAGGAAGCCTTTTGAATCCAAATTACATTTTCAGGTTTAAGGACCCATGGACCTCCCTCCCCTCCCCTACATCATACCTCGGAATTCTCCAGTCTGTACCCCTTGCTCCACACCCCTATGGACCAACTTGCTCAAAGTCACCTTCTCCATGGCTTTTCCTTGGAACTCCTCTTTGTCTTTCCTGTTCTTGAATATAACTGAAGGGTTATGGGAAGTGTAAGCATGGTCTTGATCTTCTTGCTTGGTGTCTCCAAATTCGAAATACACAAAGTATGAATCAAACTTGTTATTCTATATTTGCAGGTTTAGGGTATAACAATGCTTTATGATTAGATTGGGTTGCTCATGTAGATCAGGAAATTTGCAGATGGTGACATAATTGCATAAGAAACTCCACTAATTGCCAGCTGTGCAGCCTGTGCTGGTGCAGTGGGGGGTACCCTGCATGCCAGCTCACTGTCTCAACAAAGGTCAGTTATATTAGTATCATTATTGATAACAGCTCAAGTTAGTGACCTGTCTGCAGTGGGAGCCACAATTGGAAGACTGATTGTCACAATAAAGTTTGCTAGCACTACCAGAGCAGTCAGGTACACAGCATTTTGGAGCATGGTTGTTGATGGAGTTAAGAGAATAGAGAATGTGTATGTGACCAGCATGAATGAGTTTCTTAGAGTCCAGTTCTGGGAAGTATGACTATCTCAATGCTGTATTTATTGTATTTTTGACCATCAACAAGTTGAACAAAAAATGCAGGGGAGGCTGTACCAAAGCTGTGCACATTTTGAGTTGGAAAGGCAAATACTATATTGGGGATCAGGAAGCAGTACTACATAACAGGGCAGTACAGGGCAGTGCTGATGGCAGTGATAGGGTAGAGGAATTGCTTAGAAGGCAGAACCATTGCTTCCAACATATACAGCACCTACATAACAGTAGTTGGATCTTTGCATCAGATACTTGTTTTTGTCAAAAATCCATTGAGCCGAGAAACAAAACTGGATATTCAACATATATTCACTCATCTTTTTTTTTGGTCAATTAATGTGCATGGGGTGCCCATGTTGCATGGTAGTATGGACAGCATATTACTTTCTACAAGAGCTGTGGAATACCTCATCTCCCCACATATGTGGGAAATGAACGGGCCAGTGCTTCCAAATGCTGTTTTAGGCTGCTCTCCCCTAGTGGTCCCTGAGAATTGAGAACGGCCATCAGTTGCATGGGGTGGTGGTTATGACAAGTACTCACATTGCGAGTGGGGTAGGGATGAGCTGTGAGGCTGGTGTCTCCACGGTGGATAGAGATGGTATGAAGGTTGCCTGGACCCGTTATTAAGGAGGGTCCTATTAAGTTAGCATTAGTTGTGAATGAAAGTATCCACTGGGTGGTGTGTTTGTAGGTGGGGTGCAGCAAGGTGATTGCGTTTACCGTGTGTGGTGGGTGCTGGGTGCAAGACCGGTTCTAAGAAGGTTGGGGGTGGTTGCGTGGAGCGTGTTGTGTGTCAGTTGTCTTATGTCATTGAACCGTTTCATATGAAGAGGTTGGTCAAAGTGGATGGGTCATTGAGCAGAAATGAGAGGGACTCAGCTTTGCGCTTGAACGGTCAGAGTAGGTGCACATGTCACTTGTAGCGATATTGCAGGCACTCAAACAAGTAGTGGTTGACTGTCTCAACAGTTAGTCCAAGGCAGTGGGGACATGTCAGTAATTCTGCTCAGCAGATCCTGAACAGATGCTGGTTGAGGAGGAGGTGGCCAGTACAAAGTTGGGTAAAGATGGAGGAGGTCATATGGTCCAGAGGCTTGACTAGCCTCAGGTAGTTCTTAGAGGGAAGCGTTTTGTTGAGTTTGCAGATGGCATGGTACCATGGGGATTGTTTCCAGCGGCATTTCCATATGACATGCGTGGCAACTAGGTCAGTTTGCTGGGTTGCTGGGATGCTGAATGGCAGAAGGCTTTTCCTCAGGTATGTCAAAAGATCGTTTGTGGGGCTTGACTGGCCTTTGGCTGCGGCTTTGGTTAGTGTGTCTGCCTGCTCGTTGAGGCCAAAGTTGATGTGGCCTGGTGACTAATGGACCTGGAGTCGGATTGTGACCTTGGGTTCCATGTTATTGAGGGGTTGTGGTTGTTTTGTCATTGTGGCAGGTGTTTAAGGCAATCTTGTTTCTTGTGGAGTGATTCAGCTATGGTGTGAACTCATTCGAGGAGGTGGTGAGCAGGTTGAGACCGTTGGTTGTACAAGGCCTATATAGCTGCTTGGCTGTTGCTTCCAATGATGGTGGTGCCTTGGAGTTGTCGGGTGAGTGTTGTGAGGAGGTGCAGGCCAAGGGTAAAGCCCACGACTTCGGCTTCATAGACTGTGTGCTCACATTTGGAGCTGAGGTGATACTGCAGAGCAGCAGCTTCCTTGTCATCTATGAAGAGGGCCACCAAGGCCCCAATCCCTCCTTCATAACCTGAACTGTTGCAGTAGACCACAGTGCGGGCACGAGAGTGCACATGTTGGATGGTGGTAAGTGCAGTTTCCTTATCAGGCTCAATGTGCATAGTGAAGGAGGGCTTGTAGCTAGGTGGGTCCTGGTAGGGTTGGACCGTCTCAATCGCTGAGGGGTCAATATCTGCAAAAGAGAAGATGCTGTGAAGTGGTCAGCGGTGGTGCTGTACACATTGCCTCATGGTGGAGCATACTGGCTTGTAAAGAGGGTGGGAGGAAGGGAGGGAGGACAGGCATACCACTGCCCTAACCAACACTTTGCAGAACAGTAGGTCAACAGGGAGGAGGTTTGCACGACGATGTGGGTTATGGATATGGCATGAACTTTGGACCAGGACCAGCCTACCCTACATTCCCTCCCTGGTATCCAAACGCTCCTCCTCGAGGACATCCGAGGTATACAGCCCGTCCCTACCCACATCGTCCAGGCCCCAGTGGTGCCATGCATAATCCTCCTGCGGCTCATGCTCACCCAAGGCATTATGCGCAACATAGGCCACCACATAGTCGTGGCGCATCCAATGCTGTTCCTTCACGTGCGCCTCCCACATCGAACACAGGTCCAATACGCAGCCAGGCCTTCTCTTCAATGTATGGTGGGGATGATCAGCCTCGGGATCCGTCGGGTCAGTATGTACAGGAAGATGATAGCCTCAATATGCTCAGTTAAAGCAGAACTTTTCTTGTGATATCTTGATCTAGCCTGCGTCTGGTAGATGTTGTAGCCTGCGTTTGATTCATAGTGTCAAGTTTTTTTATAGCATTTTGTAGAACCGAATGTTATTTGTTTCTTGACATACATTGATATTCAGGAAGAGAGAAAACAGGGTGATATTTTGTGTGGAGAAAGACATGTCAAAAAGTCTGAGTATCAGAACCTCAGGACCGTTTAACCTTCCAACCCTCTACTCAATTGACTATTCTACCTACCACCCGACCAACCTCAGAGGATTGCAGCTTCAAGAAGACGTGCAGTAGGTATTCTAAGGCTACTTCCCATCAGCACAGATAACCCCCCTAAAGTGCCATCAAGAAGCACATACCGTCCTGCCAGGGGTGACCCCTGGAACCCATGATTACATCAAGCCTCCGCAGCTCTTCGCTCAAGGATAAATTCTGAATGTTGTTGTAGGGTTTAGCAAATGTCGGCCGCCAAAGCAACCTCTTTTTATTTCTGTACAGCAGCGAGTCGGGGGTGGGGTGGGAGGGAGGGTTAATGAACTGTATACTAAAAAGTCCGTCCAAAAAGAATAGCTAAAAAGCAAGTCCAAAAAATTTTTAATGTATATATCCGGGTGAGGTGGGAGGGTGTTCAAAAGATGGTACGACTAAGTAAGTAGATCCTAATAAAACAAATATTGCCTGTGAATAAACTGTCGCATGCGAACGTATGGCGTTTGGCTCACTGAAAACGGATATTGCTACGTGTGAAACACTATTTTGCAATATTCGGCTGATGATTGCTGGTGACAATAAGCTCGAGGCTTATTGTCTGACCGAAGGGTCATACCTTGTAGAGTAGTGAGATGAACTGAACGCGGGTGGACTGAACGACGGTGTAACAATCACTACTCTGCAAAACTAAATGAGAAAACTGCTGACTGCTGTGGTATGACGGCTGAGGGCTCACCAGAGCTACGGTGATGACA
>JAGGAX010025276.1:0-10827 GCA_017657335.1 Termitomyces titanicus | reverse complement strand
CTTATGGGGCGAAAACTCGCTGTTCCAGTAATTTTTTTACGAGTCTTCTGAAGTTTTTGGCTTCCGCGATACGTTCTATAGGCCGCCTCTTTCACCTCCCAGAAGAAGTACATACTTTCGCCCAATTCTCTTCGGAATCTTCTTTTGGAGACGACGAAAGGAAAAACAGCCAGGGTCTGAGCGACTTATGATAGGAAACCCAGCTATATCCTCAGTATTGGAGCGGCTGTCAATATGAATAGGACATCAGGAGGGGAAATAGGTCGTGTCGAGGCTGACGATGTCTAAGCTAACCGTGGAGGAGGAGGAGGTAATTCTACTAAGTTTGCACCCGGTCAACTCGGTCACCTGTCACTGTACGTGAAAAAAACTCGGATCTGGCGCCTTTGACACGTGCTACATACTATGCAATGCTACGACTCGACGCGCCCGGGCCTAATTAGACTTGATGTTGTCTTCAAGTTCTCTCCTTCTCTGCAACTTCTCTGTTCCAAAACATCAGACCCAAGGGCTTAGGCTCCAGCAGCTAGCCAAGACTGATTCTCTAAGATCGACTGAAGCCGTCACGTCCAAATAGCCGCAGTAATTTTTGTGGAAGTTCAAGTCTTAACGCGATCTCCTCAAAGACGGACTTAATCTGGGTGTCATTTTCGAGTGCCCGCTGCATTACGGATGCGTCTCCAGCCGCATTACGCAGCAATGGAGCAGTTTCTTCCCGTGACTTGAGTAGTTCCTGCAGTGCTTCGGAAAGGTACCGCACCGCTTCAGTATCCTGAAGAGCTCGGTTGACTTCACCTAGCTCCTTTTGAATCTGAAGGGGATACATCGCTTCCTTCGCAAGAAGAAAGTCAACAGTGTCCTGCGCCGCCATCTGATCAAGGTTGTCCCGATGGACAGCAGATCCGTGCTTGATCATGTCTTTCCAATATTCGGTCTTTAGCTCTCGCTCGCGTTCTTCTCCAACCGTCTTTTCAACCTGGTCCCACATAGTAGTCACCAAGACAACCTTGCGAGCTGCTGCCTGGCCACATAATTTCTCAAATACTTCGAAATTTCGGGCCGTGGAACCCTGCCACCGTTTTGCGCTTATATCGTAGAGGTAAACGACGCCAGCCATCTTCATATGTGCGTCGTACCTGGAAACGCCATTAGCCTTCATGTATATGACTATGAACGAAGTCTCCTTACGATTGAGCGAGCCATACACCTATACGCCTCAAAATTTCTCGATCGCTGAGGACTGTGTCGTCAAAGCCTGGTGTATCCACCAAAACGATGCGATTCTTCGGGAATTGTGGATCGTCGTAGGTATAAGCTTGAACGTGCGATGTGTATGATTTGAGACTATGACCGACCGGCGCTACTTGGTCACAGAGCAATGTATTGATGAACTCAGGAAATTTTGTGAGGCAAGTCGCCATGGGTCCAAATTCAGAAGCAACATACGGTACTCTTGCCAGCCCCCGTTGCACCCATTATCCTGGGCATCGTTTAACGAGAGTGATTGTAGCTAGTTAGCTATCTTGCTTACGCAATTACAAGGTCTGAGGGCTTTGGGTCCTTCAAGAATATATCAACTGGCTTCACTTCTTTTTTCCATCTCGGTTTGGACTTTGAGGTTAAGGCGTTCAAGATATTCATGATAGTCACTTGAGAGAATAGCAATAAACCCGAGTGTGGTCTTGATAGTTTTCAGCAAGAGGACGTTCAATACACAACGGAAGCCTTGGCGGTCATTAACAAACGTTTATATCCACGCCTAATACACGAGGTCAATCATTTTACCTTCAAGGCTTCGATGATCAAAGTTAGACACTGAGGGTCACGAGGGCAAACATGAGGAAGGGCAGACCAACGCAAAACGATCAGTCGAATCTCTGGTGAACATCATATAGCTGAGCTTCAGCGTTGGTTTCGATAATCAACTTTCAGACCTCCTCCGAACGAGGCGTTACGGAGCAGGGGTGGGGAAGATTATGACTTAAAAACAACTTAAAAGAACCTCACTCACAGGATGGGTGATGCGAAATACCTTATGATTCCATTGGGATAAGAGTCATCAACACCACTCATTTCCCTGTTCATCTCGCGCTTTTCTTATATTGAAGGTGGCCGGTACAGACGAGATCAGAAGCCAGACCTAGTAAAATTTAATTATTGCATCGTAACATTTTGTGAATAAAAGGATTTTAAGCTGTCCGTTCGTACCATACATCTGGCAAGATCGTACTTCCTGTATACGGATGTAAAAAAGAATAGCGGAACACATAAAATGGAACTACCTTTGAGGATGAAATATCCGTTGTAAACATCGTCCACAAATATGGAGTGGGGAACGCCCGGGGGACCAACTGGGTGCCATCTCATAACATACGACAAGTTTGGGTGATCGCTGAAGTTTGGTGATAAGTCCTGGCCAAGAACGTTGTCACTCAATCATTTCTCTCAGCATCAGGATTGATGAGCATCGCGTAAATGAATGCTCCAGCTGCGGATACAGTCAGTGAATATAAGTTAACGACTTATTATAAGCATCGTGGATTTACGGTACCACCTGTGCATGGGCAGCATTTGAATTGAAACTTCAGAGATCGAGGTATTTTCTTCTAGGTCATACCTCGAAAAGCACTTGCTGCAACGGCTTTGAGAATCTCTTCTGGTCGTGCCATCGGACCGAGAACGCTGTTTTGTTTCAATAATCGCTTCGTCAAGTTAGATACCTCGATCGCGGCGGCCTTCCATCTTGATACAAATATGTAGTACTCATGGGCTTAAGATTGAAACCGTGTGAGTGACCGTTCACTACGCCGGGCAGGTCTTGTTGAAGCCAAGTTTATCAATCAAAAAACATGGCGAGCTTAGGAGCTCAGAGTCATACATCTGAGTTGTAACTTGTTGAGCTTCGGTAGTAATCCACGTGAATCCATGAGAAACAGTTGCCAGATTGATGAGATTTTCTGTTGGAGGCTCGCATTTTCCGGAACGGCACAACCAGCAATGATCAATCTCCTGTAGTACCTATTTTAGCAGATTTTAGCTAGGGCGGGAAAGAGCCTAGAGGCTAGAGTGGTAGAGAAGGGAGCGCAATACGCGAGTCGGCGACCATTCTCTGATCAGTCATTAGCCTTGTTGAGTCTTTCCATTGCGCTCGGAGGAGGTGATGGTGGATACTATAAACGTATCTGCCACCGCTGAGTGCAGGATACTACTTATCTATGTAGTATGTATGCAAGTTCGGAACAAGACCCGTCTTCGCATCACGCGGCAAGCGCGGTAAGTCGGACCTAATCCGTTTTCCCCATTGGTTATCAACCGACAACAACGTCCAAAACAAAATTCATGAGGAATGGGGTCGTTCCAAGTGTGGGCCATCCTTAGGAATGCATAATGCTTGTCCCAGGGTGCACTCCTCAACCCTTTGGACGGTCTGGCTTCCATCAAAGCTACAAGTATGGGCTGATTGCCGTTGTCACCGTCCTCACCGTGTTCGCCTATGTGCTCTTCTGGTTTACACGATTTCCTCCGACCCGTGTACGTCCGTTCGAGCCCGGAGGACGCCTGGTTAACGAAGATGATTTCTCCGATTTCGTCTCTCATATTTCGCAAGGGAATTCATCATCTAAATGGGAGGGTAGACAAAATGAAGTCCGGAGAGCCTTTATGCATGCGTTTTCAGGATATATGAAGCATGCTTTCCCGGCCGATGAGCTGCTTGCTACGTCTGGCGGAAAATCCAACAAGTCAGAGCCATTTTTACGTGAAGTATCTCGCGTTAACACAAGCGAAATAGATTTAACGGTTGGAGTGTTACAATGATTGACGCTATGGACACGATGTGGATGATGGGGTTCGAAAAACAGTTCGCCCATGCAGTTGAAGTAATAGCCGCACAGAATTTTACGACGGACTCGGTATGCAGAAAATGAATTACCGATCCGAAGCGACTTTTGACTGGAATTGTACAGGAGTACTATGTACCATTTTTCGAGACAGTGATTCGTTACCTCGGTGGCTTGCTTTCTGCCTATTCACTCTCTAGAGACCCTATTATTCTCGCTCGCGCAGACGATCTCGGGACTCTTTTACTTCCCGTTTTTGACACACCATCTGGCTTTCCTGCCTACTCAGTGAATGTGCAAAAGTGAATCCTCCATCATTAACATGATGCATCAATTGTTCTCATCATGGGCATCTAGTGATTTGACTGGTTTTGGCTGGATGGGACCGGCGAGTATTTTTTCGGAGGTAGCAAGCTGTCAACTGGAGTACAAGTATCTCGCAAAACTCACAGGCAGAAAAGAATACTATAGAGTTGTGAGTCCATCGGTTCCAAGTCGACGCTTTCTAAAAACACGTCAGGTTGATCGCATCATGGAGCAACTCTATGCGACAAAGCCTGAGGACGGATTATTCCCGACGAAGTGGTCCCCCCTAGGCGTACCCCTTGACCGTCCGTTCTTCCCATCCTTCTGCCTATCTTTTTCTTGATCACTTTCACCAGGCCAATACACCGTTGGAGCATCGGGTGACAGTGGGTATGAATATTTGCTCAAGCAATACCTTCTATCAGGGGACACCAAAGCCTTAGCACAATGTACATCCTCTCTTCCTGGACTCGATCTTATCACTAACCTTATTTACCAGATCTCGAGTCTATAAATGGCATCATTCAGTGGCTGCTTTTTGTCACGCCTACTCGAGAGTTACTTTATGTCGTCTCGATGAACCATCGTACAGTCACACACGACCTCCAGCACCTTGCGTGTTTCCTTCCCGCGCTTCTTGCGCTTGGTGCCCACACCATTCCTGATGCCTATCTTCCAGCTAGCGAGCGCGAGCGTCACAAGTGGGCTGCTTCAGGGCTCGCGTACACTTGCTACCTTATATACGCCGATCACAAGTCAGGACTCGGAGCAGATAAAGTGGGTATGAAGCAAGGTACGAGGTGGGTCGAGAAGCTTGCGACATGGGAGGCTGCGGGGCGTGCTGGTGTGCCACCGGGCCTGAAAGAAGAGGGGCCGGTGAAGAACTGGAAGGAGAGAGATTATGGACTGAGATCTGGCATACATCTTCTACGACCAGAGGTTGGTTGTATTCCTATCCATCCTCTCAGCGGTCATCTCAATCTAATACCAGACGGTGGAAAGTCTATATATTATGTGGAAGACGACGGGGGAAGAGAAGTGGCGTGAGCGAGGTTATGAGATCTTTGCTGCTATCGAAAGACACACGAGAACCCAGTACGGGTACACATCTGTTGCTCACGTTGATAATGACCCTGTTCGTCCTTTAGACGATATGCCCAGGTACATCTCTTCGATGTGTGGCTTCCGGTGTATGCCCTGACATTCATCGCAGCTTCTTTCTGGCCGAAACGTTGAAATATCTCTTTCTTCTCTTTGACGAAGGAGATCGTTACCCGTTGTCAAAGTGGGTATTCAACACCGAGGCGCACCCGTTCCCTGTATTTGAGTGGTCTTCATGGGAGCGAAAACTGTATGGCATTGCTGCTCCTTAACCTGGAGATCGTCGGGTCTCATGTGAGGCAGTAGTCTTAGTCTCTGCGGACTTTCTGAAGATCTTTTCTAGGATCTACTATTCAGTCGGGTGTTTCGGATGTCGACACTGTGGCCACGGAAGATATCTTTCATCGCATGAAGGCACATAGAATAGAGGTCATATTCAGGATAAGCAGTAGGGGCTCAGAGCACAAAGAATATGACCACGTCCTCTCTCTCAGTCGACGAGGTGGACGATTACTTAGTAAGTGCCGGCACTTAACTATGACACTAAAGTGCGCCATCCATGGTTCCGAGGACGACATTTGCTAAGCTATATATACCATATACATACACACACTCTCGAAACCGCGAGCAAGAAGAGCGCGGGCCATTGTCTACCTTTGTCTACCGTCGCATCTCAATCTAATTAGGAAGATGACCGTCCTTTGATATGTCTGACTCATTGTATCCTGTGCCGTATATATGTCTGCGTAATGATCGAAAGTGTTTGTGTTCGGTCAGGGTCTAGGAAGAGGCGGGCTTCGTCTGGAAGGAAGGCAGCTGCGTTGTTGTACCTATTACAAGTGCCCATAACGACATCATGATGCTTATACTTAGTGCAAGAGGATGAAGTTACGGGTGGCGATCGAAGCATTATATATAGAGATAATCTACATCTAGTCGTACATAATTCAGTGAGTGTTGCGGTAATTGTTGATAAATACAAATGATCATGTGTGAAGAGAAATGAATTGCCCATTCCCGATGGGCGAAGGCAACGGTGTGTCGAAGTCTTAGGTATCGAAGTGCGTACCACGTTTGGGATCAGCACGGCGCTTCTCAACTGTTTTGCGAACCTTGCGCTCGGGGCGAACGACAATGATAGGCACCGGTGAGTGCGTAAGGCAATACCTATGAAAAGATAGTATTAGATTCAAGGTAAAACAAGTTCAGGATACCACTCACTTGCTCACACTCCCGATTGCCGAACCCATATTCATGTTTTTCGCTAGTCCGCTAAGCATGGACCGCCTTCCACGAGTTCCGACAACAACGCTGTCAGGTCGATATAGCGCAATTAGGCGGTCGAGAGTGTCTGTGATACGTCCAGGAATGTATTCAAGTATAAGAGATAGCTAGAAATGAAATACAAAGAGATCAGCCTAGAAAACACAAGGAAAATGGTATAGACGGACTTTGCGATCAGGATCTGTTTCGACGCTCTTTTCTTGAATGGTCTTCATCAATTCACGTGCCTCCTCTCGTACGATATCGTGGTCCTTCTCTGAGACAGATTCAGTGTCTATCAGGCGAATAATAAGATGGCACACACCTAGCACGTCTTCGTCAACGCCTCGATACACGATCAGCTCATCTCCATCCTGGACAAGGGCTTCCAATGACCAGTCCAACGCCTCACTCCCACTCTCATCCGGTGACGACGCGCAGAGGAATACACGCGTCGATCGGGTGCGTACGTATCCCTCCGACTTGACCTGGAGTGTGAACGAGAACATAGATGCAGACTTGTTCTCGAAGGTGTCAAAGGAGACTTTGGGGGTGTATCCTGGCGTAGTTGGTGCATGAAGGTAATTTGATTGCGGTGACAATGAGATGGAGTTGCCTGTAGACGTGTGGGATGGGTTTGGAGAATGGGCAGCAGAGGTAGGAGCAGGTATTGACGTCGAGATGGCCGAGTGGGTCGACGACGACGACGGGGAGAGAGATAGAGAGGGCGGGTACGTTTCTGGGCTCTGTGGCGGCAGCTGGACGCTTGGAAGCGGCAACGGCGACGTTTGTGGCGTACACGGATGTGAACTATGCTTCATTGCTGAACGGAGGGTCATCGTAAGAGGAGAACGGTTTCGAACTCCGACACCCCCTTTGTTTTCTTCCTTAACGACCTCTCGTGATGTTCTCTAAGACTCTTTGAACTCTCTACAAGAGAACAGAGGGCGAATCGACGTGATTCTGATCATGGGACTATTCGGGTCCCTAATACCATTTTGGCTTCCAAGCATTGATGGCCTCTATTTATTTAAGGGACTTCATTCTGAATTCACGCTGAAATGAATCACGAGGCTTCCCAGACTCGCTGGAATATCGCCAAACTCTGCTAGCTTCTCTACCAGAACGACAATCTAAACACTTTGCTTGCATTTCAGGTCTGAATTGACCCCATACGTGTATACATCCTTACACTAGTCATAACATGCAAAATTCACCCCACCTACTGCTCGCATCCGATATCCCCGCCATTCAGTCTCGAAACAGCATGATAT
The DNA here is from genome assembly GCA_017657335.1 of Termitomyces titanicus. Taxonomy (NCBI): domain Eukaryota; kingdom Fungi; phylum Basidiomycota; class Agaricomycetes; order Agaricales; family Lyophyllaceae; genus Termitomyces; species Termitomyces titanicus. The sequence continues at coordinate 3,044 of JAGGAX010025276.1, read as the reverse complement.
CTCGATACCACAATACAGTCGAACTCGGCAGGGGGTTCATCGCCTTATGACAGGAGTTCCACTCGATTACGCTAAGTAACGACTTCGAACTTCGTATCACCGTCGCCAAATCCCAAATGCCGCCATCACTATCATCATGGATTTCGGTTGCAGATCGCATAGTTAAGTCTATCACTTAGTTGACGGCCTTTGCAATAGAGAAAAGGTCAGTCGGTCAGTGGCTCACGACCCTAAGTTTGTGGCCATACAACATCTGTGATTACTGCATGGTTTTTTATACTGCTCAACGGTAACCAATCTATTATATCGTGCTGAGAAGGAAACTCCGTTGCTAAGGTGAGTCAATGTCATAACATAACTCATGTCCTCTCCTGATGCCTCAAGTCTTCTCTTCAGCTTCGCCTCCAAGATAATCGATAAAGTGGATTAACCGTCTCCACGACGCCTCGGTCTCATCGGCAACGACCTACTCCAAACTCATACATAATATCAACGTTGACCAATCTAATACCATCTCCCCTTGACTTGATGAGGGCAAGTGTACCAATGATAAAACATCACTCAGTATTTACTAACGAAACAGATATCAGACAACAGTCCAAACTCGGAGAACCTGTGTGATGATGGTTGATAGGGTGAGGATGTGAAAGAAGGCAGAGTGAGAATCGGTGAGATCTTTGATGACGTTCTATTTCGGTGCTTCTGGCAATCGTACTCAAACGACTGATCCACTGAAATTTCGATCACATCATGATGATGTAGATGGCCAAATTAATGCCCATGATAATGGTGATGGTGATGAGGAGCATGTTTGGTAGCAACCTCGCAACGTTCATTTGAATCAACTAAGTAAATTTGTCTGACTGCGTTCTGTTGCTGTGCACAGCAACTCTACCTATGAGTATAAGATAGTCAGATGCCTCCACTGGCCCCATTTCCGGCTTCCATTGCTTTTCGTCCATCATTGACAAAAGCAATGCCTCTTCTTCGAGCAAGTAGTATGTTGTACTGTTTTAAGCTCTACTGCCTCTCTAACTCCACTCCAGGCTCAGCCTCGAACACATTACACAGACGTGAATTTCTAACTCCAAGTACTGGACTCAATGCGACTTTTCAGAGTGCATCATGGATCTACACAGAGCCCCTCACGGGACACGACGCACCTGTTGGAGACACAGCGTTCCGACTAACCTACACACCTCCGAATCTCTCCAATGTCTCTGCTGTTTCTGCGAACGTCGTCATGACAGCAGACGACTACTTCGCATTGTATGTCAACGGACAGCTTCTAGGCGAGACTAGATCCCTGATGGGTTCCAACTCAGACGTCTGGCGCGATGTACATGGGTATTCAGTGAACCTCAACATCGATGGCATTACACCTGTTGTATTCGCGGTGATCGTTTCTAATACCGACTTAAGTCCCTCGGGTCTCCTCATGGCCTCTGAACTAACCTTCCCTGACGGTTCCACGGTATTGCTGTCATCGGGAGAACCACTGACAAGTTGGAAATCAACCTCACAGATACCTCCCAATGTCGCAGACCCCAACCTCGATGACTCTCAATGGTCAACGCCCGTAATCATCTCGGAGAACGGCGGCGTCGTGTATGCTCGTCTTCCGATGCCTTCTTCACTAGTCAATTTTACCTTGTTAAATTCTGAAGTAGCGTCAGTGTCAGCCAGCACGACTACAGGAAGCACACAACCGAATCCTAGTACAAGCGGTCCAAGCCAATCGGGATCTCAGATCCCAGTAGCCGCTATCGCCGGTAGTGTTGTTGGTGGGGTGGTCCTCATCCTGCTACCACTCCTAATCTGGTTCTTCTATTTTCGCCGTAGAGGTCGAATTCATAGTCTCACAACATCCCCGCCAACCACGGAAGTCCAAGGTTATCCTCTGTCTTCAACGCTTTGCATCTCTGATATTGATGACAATTATAGAACCTTCATTTCAAGATTTGACACGACCGAGACCTTTTACACTGCTAGCTCCCAACCGCAGTCACACAGACTCAGGTTTTTCCAAAAACCAGACGCGGCCATTAATGCAGGGGGGGTTGGGAGATCCTGGTGATGAGAATATTAGCAGTAGATCTGGAGTTGAAGATCTGAGTGCTTTGCTGGCAAGGCTCCAGAGGCTTGTAGCGCAAATTAATCCAAGGGTCCGAGTCGAGTGATTTGGCTCCAAACAGAGAGCGTGAATCGCCCCCCAACCATAGATCCACTCCAATAATATTACCACCACCATACGCCGGTCAACAACGTGGTATATGAAGGATAACTTCTATCTATCGGTCGTCATCTGTCCTCTCCTTGTCAAGGACGGTCGTCAGTATTCGATCCATTATTGAAAATACACTTATTCTATACCTTTGCATGGACTGCGGGCAGTTCTCGTTCCGAATCTACGTTTATAAACTGAAATTTTACTACCCCGTTTTGCAGGTGGACAGGTGCAAGTGCATCGTCGAGGGAACGCCCGCAAAGTATACGCAACCCTGAGGTTACAAGGCTTTCATATATATAACATACCCCCTATTCTAAGCTAGAGGCCTGAAGATATTGTGCTTTACTTATAACGAAAGGTAGGTAATATATTATGATCCTGCCAGTATCTGGTGGAAGTCGGACGTCAAGTCAATGTTCGACGTAAACGCGGTTCCGAGGGTAAGGAGCGTTTTCGGCGACGCGCCGAGTATCCGTTTATCACAACTCGGAAACAGAAACTAGGTTTGGTTTCACACTGTGACGGTCACATATCTCAAACAGGTAAGCGATGTCAATCAACTGTCCATCAATTGTGCCTAATTCCAATTGATGCTAGCCGAGTTCCATTGAAAACCCCCTAGCAAATAATCTCTAATACTGACCGCACCTTCAGGAAGGCAAGATCTGAATCGGGACATCCAAATATGGCGCAGTTGCCATCATTTTGTTCCATGACGACTGACCAAACGACCATACTTATGTGACTCACCTAAAGAACAGCTCGAGAACACCAGTGTCTGGGCTTATACATCACTTAAATGTGTTTATCACTG
>JAGGAX010025275.1:0-10871 GCA_017657335.1 Termitomyces titanicus | reverse complement strand
TCATGTAGTTCCACCTGAAGCCCTCAGTTTCTAACTCCGGACTTCAGGTTAGTATTTCACTTACATTCAATACACTCAGTTTCTAACTCCGGACTTCAGCTTTAGTGACTATTCAGTCCCCTGTGCTTTGCCTGTTTTAACAGATATTTGCATTGGTGAATTTCAGAACTGAACCATCTACAAGATGTTGCATGATGAGTTAAGCGATTATGGCAAGTTAATGAATGACTTAAGACTGTGGGAACATCCTTCAGATCAAACAACAGATCTGTAGCAACTGGCAATAGGGTTTAGTATATAAAGTGCAATACCAAAATCTGTTATGAATCTTATAGTCATCCAACTTTGATGAAGAATCCACTTCCAGATCGACTTTGAGATTGCAAAGTGTTTTCAAGATAGCCTTTTTAGCATTGAATTGTTTTCCACTGTTGTGTTGTTTCCTCTCACAAGAATGAGATTGGAGATAAGCGTAGTATCAAGTCCACTGCAATTGTAGAAGAGCTGCAAAGCTTAATGGCTGGAAAGTCAGGCTGAGAGACAATGACATTGGCCACATAAGATACAGTCAGAAAGATGAGTGTGGCGGCTTGAGTGCTCTGCACCACATATTGCTTCCATCTTTTGAAATTACACCTGGAAAGGATCATTTGAGCTTGTCTTGTCAGCCAAGGAATTTGTGTAAGTTGTTTCATATCTGATACAGATTTTTCTAGTTCAATATTCATTGCTAAGCTTGTGACTGGGATCTAAAAATTGCTCATAGAGAGCTTTGAGGCATAGATCCTGACAAGTCTTCTGAAATGCACCCACGACTTGCTCTGATCTTGAAACTGACAAAATTGTTATGTCAGGAAAACAAGATTGTTAATCAAAAGACTTTGCGCAATCCTCTTTCTTTAGATCTTCCCAAGCTGACATTCAAATCTGGCAAGAATTCTTATAAGTCTACTGCCAAAAGTTCTGTGCTCTTTTCTTTTGGTTCATCTTTTCTATCATCATCTTGTGCTTCATTTCTAACACCTGGTTCTTCTATGTCTGAGGTAATCTTACCTCTTCCCTCTGAAGATGACATAGACATTGATACTTCAAGCACATCTTTGATTTCAAATGACTGTAAAAAGTGTGCAGGGCTGCCTCTTTGTAAAAGAGAGGCTTGATTTAATGCATCTTCAAGGTCATGTCTTAACACGTGCACCTCCTGGTGACCGCTTATCTGCCTTTGTATGTGTCATTCATTATATTTCTTTTCTTTGATAAACTAACAAATATATAGAATAAGAAGAAAATTGCCTCTAAGCCTTTGTATTACACACCTAGGGAACTTAGCTTAATAGAAATCTCAGCAATGCATCGTCCTCTAACTTGTTAGTCAACTCCTTACCTGATTTCCACTCATCATGCTCACCATAGCCCTAGAAACGAACCTGTAAGGTGTTTTGCCTTTCAGTCCAGATGCTGGAGTTTTTCCAATGATTATGGTGGCTGTTTCCATTGCATCAGACCAAAAGGACTTTGGGAGCCCAAACTTGATGAGCATTGCTGTAGCTGTGTTCACAAAGGTTTGGTTCATGCGTTCTGCAAGTCTGTTTTGTTCAGGCATGTCAGGTGTTATTGTGAGATGCACTGTCCTGGTCTTCTCAAGCTCTTGCTAGAACTGTTTGCCAGTGTATTCACTATTCACTACCACTGTCAGTTTGGAAGAATTTGATGAGGTTTTCTAAGAGATGCAGCTCCTTAATTTCAATGCTGAAGTAGCTCTGTATATTCCTCTTGAATTCAGGGAACCATTGTAACGCTTCACTCTTTTTCTTCATAAAGTACACTTATGGAAAGTTCCCACATCTGTCAATGAACGATATCCAATAATGATTTCCATGTCAGTTTGCAAGTTTTACAGGACCACCTATGTCAGAGTGAATGACTTGAAAAAGGTAAGTTGCTTTTTGCCCTTTATACTTGAACAGAAGCTTTTTAGACTCAAACATGATACAGGGTTTGAAGAATCTTGGCTTGTCGATAGTTTTGTCAATTCCTTCAACGTGACCATCGTTAATCATTTGTATGAGCCAATTTAGTGAAATATAGGCTAAACAATGATGCAGGGTGTTTATATTAATGGAAGTCTGTGCATGCAACATAGTAATATGTTGAGGTGGTATAAATCTCTTTTGTGAGGGCCGGTGATGAGACTGAAATTGGTTTGAGGCCGAATAAATACAATTTTAAACTTCACAAATTTTTCAATTTTTTCATTAGTAGATGTGACATGATAAGTCACATGAACTGAACACGTGACCCATGTGACTGAATTTTAGAAATTCTTGATTTCAAAAAACATGACCTACATTGACTCATACAGTGTGAAAAATTCAATAAAAATAATACAAATTATACCATACTTAGCTAGTGTATATACTTACCAACATTTGAGCTGTCAAAACAGCTCCATTTCAACTGTACAGTTTATAAAAACTTTGATTTTTGAGTGATATATAAAGGCTCAAAATGTAGTATAGAAAACAAGCAATTGTTACATCCTAGAGTTTGAATTACGTCTGAGCTCAATTCCAAATTGCTCTCATAAATTCCAAATGTGAAACCACCAAAAACATGAGTTAAACAGTCAAACATCAAGACTTGAGTTGTTTTTGATAGTTAGTCACATCTACTTTGCCACTGATTGCCAATTTCAATTACATATCATTCTTCCAATTTTGTTTATGCTGATTTTGACTACATATTGTTATACCAATTTTGTTTTAAGTACATCTACTGAATCCAAATAGCTTCAATTTTCATTTTTTTTAAAGTCCTTTATCACTTTCTGAATCTAACATCTCTCTGATCCCACTTAGTACAACTTTTCCATGCTTAGATCAAAATTGGTGAATTCCTGAAATCAGCAAAAAGTCAAGTGCATACTCATTTTGAAGCTAGTTTCAAGGAGAATTCAATGAGCTCACTTTTGCATCACATAGTTACAGTACCAAGGTTACACTAGTCTATGGTGTTGTGTTCTTCTAGGTTCATTGCACGATTAGTATTGATCATATCACCAGTCTTCTTAGCTTTTACTTTGCAGATTCTTTTCTTAAATACTGTGTAGTATCCCACTTTGTTGAGGCAATGGATTGAGATTAGCGTTAGGTGGAATAAAGGTATGTATAAGGTGTTTTTGAGTTCTATGATGACCATTAAATCATCAATTTTGCACTCTAGAGTAATTGTCCCAACTCCTATGGCTTCGATGTATGAATTGTCACCAAAGTAGACTCTGTGTGATGGATTTAGCTCCTTGAATTAGCCACATTTGAACCAGTCTCAGTGTGGTGTCATGTGAGCAGATGCTCCAGAATCTGCAATTGTGCTTAACTTGACGATGTCTTTTGCAGTGCTTCTGACATAAGCTAAAATACATGATATTAATGCCTTAGAGATATGGACAGACTTTGTATTCAAATATCCTGCTGTTCTTCCACTTGTATCACTATCAGTGCCATCCGAGTCGAAACTTGAAGCCAAATCATAGCTCGTGTGGTTTGCCTCTGCTTTTTCCTTCTTTTCTTTTCAACTTCTTCTTTTCGTTCTTTTGTCCTGTCAATGTTCTGCATTCACTGATGTTGATGGTTGAATTGTAATGGTTGCACTACTTGTCTGAGTCTGGCTTGGCCTTGAGCTTTTGCTTTGAACCAACATTGGCCTTGAAGGTGGTGTTGGCTGATGCTCCTTATTGTGCAGTTGCTGTGAAGGTGAGTTGGTCTGAGAGCTCAAAGAAGGACAGAGATTTTCTGGGAGTCAAAGAATTTAGGATGGTGGCATAGAAGGATTCCCACATGCTGTCATCTAAGAGGGAGTAGAGTAGAATGAAAGCTAGGAATTCACGATTGATTTGCTTTTTCATTGCAGTGAGCTTAGCATTGGCAGTGGAGATGGTAGAGATGTGATTGCTAAGTGTTGATGGTGACCCATCCCATTTGGTGTTCAACATGGTAATGAATGTATAAAACATGGTGACTCCGACGTTCATGTTTTTGTGGATGGTAACCAATTTATTGAACATTCCTTTGGCATGTGCAAATTTGCCAACCTCAATGGCGAGTCAGTCTGAGACGTATGCAACAATGATGCTGGTGGCCTTGGCATTGTATACATACCAGTTGTTGGAGTATGTTTGGGTTGACAGGCCTGGGTAGTTGACAGGAGCTCTAGGTGATGGGGGCGGTTCAGCAACAGTGTCTCAAACTTTTTTTTGCCACAGTTTTGCTGTGATCCTGGTTTTCCATATTTGAAAGTTGTTGAGTCTGGGACGGGGCAGGAAGTGGTTGATTCTGAGATTGACATTGTGAGACGTTAAGTGTAGTTCTTTTGCATGTCCAAAGTGATTGATGTGATCACAAGGGGTCAGCAATGAGTTTTTATGCAATTGGAACACTGGTTAAAATACTGTGTTTGTTTGAGTTTGTCTGATCTTGATTGGTGTTAGGCAATGGAGCTTATAACCTTTCAAAGATCAAGCACAAGAGAGTGGCATGGCTAGAATGAAACCAGATTTACTCAGTTGTGACTTTTAGTGAGAAAACAAACTGAATATATTATGTACTTAGAATGAAACAAGATTTACTAGGTACAACGTGAGCATAAGTATGAAATAAATAAATTACTAAACATACCTCAGTTACAACTCTTAGTGAGAGAATGAACTGAGGATGTGACAAACAAAGAAGATACATTTAAAGATGCAGCCAAATACATATGATGTATGTGATAGGGATGTGTAGCGCTAACAACTTTCATCCTTGATAGGACTAACTCATAGAAGTTCATGTTTAAACACTTTAAGAACTTATCTATCAAAGCCTCATTGCTGACAACATCTTTGAGCTTTTTAGCTTTAGCTTAAAACTTTCTTATAAGTGCATGTATTTCTTCTAGATGTCTTTGTCTTAAATGCACATGCTCTCTACAGATTTGATCTAATACTGCCACACTTCCTATCACAGACACTGCTTCAAGGTAAGTTTTGACAACTTCTTTTACAAAGATAGCCCAGCTTAACTCATCATTAAAACTGTTTAATTCTTACTATTTGCTGTTATCTTGTCTTTTCTTTTGCGTGCGTTGTCAATCTCCACAGCTTTAAGAAGGCTTTCATTGAAATGTTGTACTTTTGCAGGTTGTGTATGCAGAACTTTAGTTTTTAAGACTTGTCTAAAAGCTTCTTATAGTGAACTTCAGATATAATACCATGTATAGCAATACTGATATTTTAAAGCTTTTAGCAAATTAAACTTTTTATGATCATACAAAAGTAAGTTAATATTTTTAAGTTTATATTGAAATGCTCTCAACTAAGTAATTAAATACAAGAAGCTTACTTATAAAAGCAAGTCTAAATATTTCACTTCTGAGAAACACTGAGCTGTTATCTATAGATTACTTACTTTTTTATCTATTTTAAGTTTTTATTTATATCTATTTCTTTATACACAGTGTTTTAATCTTAATCTAGTCTATCTTATTCTTTTCTTCAATGTTTTAAAGTGAAGAAATAGAGCTTTGATGACATTAAATGAGATTATTAATCTGCTGTTAAACATTTTGTTAAAGACAACCTCTTTCTATTTTTTAGGTATCTTTTCTTAATGTTCTTTTTTTTTTTCTGATGGAAATCAGTTTGTCAATAAAGTTTCACTCACAAAAATCTAATAATTTTGGCAAATTGCAGAAGACTTGCGAGAACCTCCATTATGCATTTCACTTCTAGCCAAAGCAGTTTTAGCCTTAGTCTATGTTGATGCCAGCTATTATTGCTAGTTATTGTTGTGTTCTTTAAAAAAGACCTGGACCAATATTCAATTATAATTGATATTCCAGGCAACTTGGACTGATGATTTCTTAACTGGAGACTGTTTATTTCAGTTAAAATTTTCCTTCTTTATGCTCTTTTTTGCATAGTGTAGTACTGTGTATAGCAATACTGATGTTTTAAGACTTTTAGCAAGTCAAACTTCTTATAATCATACAAGAGTAATCATACAAGAGTAAGTTAAAATTTCAAAATTTATATTGAAATGCTTTGAACTAAGTAGTTAAGTGCAAGAAGTCTACTTATAAAAGCAAGTCTAAGTATTTCATCCTTGAGAAACATCAAACCATTATCTATAGATTATTTACTTTTCTACTCACTTTAGATTTCTATTTATACTTGTTCCTTTATGCACAGATCTGTCTTACTCCTGACCTGATATATCTTTTCCTTTTTTTTTGGTGTTCTAAAATGGCATAATAGAGCTATAATGATATCAGATGAGATCATTGATTCGTTGTTAAGCATTTTGTTGAAAGCAACATCTTTTCATTCTTTAGGTATCTTTTGTCAATGTTCTTTTTTCTTTTTTAAGTGCTATTCTTAATGATCTTTGTTTATTTTTGTTGTTTTTCTATCTTTTATATTGCATAGCATCATTATCATGCATGTCTTTTTCTCTTTTAGCATTTTTTTTCATTTATCTTCTTTTATCTTATCTCTTTTTCTCTCTTTTTATTTTTTTTCTTTAACTTTAAATTGAGTACTATTCTTTAATGATCTTTATTTATTTTTATTGTTCTTCTATTTTTTATGTTGTATGGCATCATTATCATACATGTCTTCTTCTTTAACATTTTTTTTCCTTTTGTCTTTTTTTATCTTATTTTTTTTCCTTTCTATCTTTCTTCAACTCTGAATGCTGTTTCACTGCTTTTTATTAAGGTTTCAAGTTATTATGAAATTTGAGAATGATCCATTGTGCTTACAGTTTTCAGCATATATTTATCTTTAGATATTTTCAACTCTCTTTTGATATAATAGATGTGAAGTCATAACAATAGCATAGCAGAAAAATATTAATGAGAACAATGACTACAAAAAAGTGCAATAAAAGAATTAATTATATAATGTTAAAATAATGTGACAGTAAATTTTTTCAAGGCTAATTTAACTGCATTCTGATCAATTTGTTTACTTTAAGCTATTGATTAGTATGCTTTAATCTGTCTCAAATCTGTTTTAACTATAAGCTTAATCAGATCTCAAATATGTCAAAGACAATGCCTTAGATTAAAACATCTGTGCTTCTATTTTTATAATTTAGAAAATATTGAAATATGAATTCTCCCTTTATGATTACTAGAACTTGTCATCTTTATGCTGTCAAAAATGCTCTGTTAAAAAAAGTTTTAGTTTTGATCTAATCAGACAAATATGACAAGATTAGACACTCTTATTAAGTTACATTAGATTTGATTGAAGGAGCATCTGTCCAATCACAAAGGCTATCTCAGCTGAGATAGCCTGATTTGATCTGTTCTAGATTAATTTGAATTCTAACTTGATTTGACAAATGATGTTTTTCTGACTCTTTCAAAGATGATCACAACTTAGGAAGATAATGATGACCCATGCACTTTGTCTCTTTTTCTCTGTTGAAGCTTTGAGCAGCTTTTTCGGACATGCCCTACCAAGCCATGTCATCCTTCATCTTTATCAATGTCACTTTTGCCTTATTCTGTGCCACCTTCATCCTTTCCACAAACTTATTAACAGACTCATTCTCTGAAGAGCATGTGCAGGGTTCAAAGCCCATGTGGAGGTGATGCGCAGTGTCCAAGAATAATGGAGACATCTGCATAGAAGAATGAACATGGTTGTTGTACTGGAATTCGGCATCTGGAAGTAGCTCATTCCAGTCATCCTGATGCTCATTGCAGAATAGGTGCAGGTACTGCTCCAATTTCTGATTGATGTGCTTAGTCTGGCCATTGAACTGCAGATAATAGGCGGTGGAGGTGTGGAGTTTGATGCTAAGGAGACGGTAGAGCTTGTGAGTGAACTCAGCAATGAACTGCAGACCACAGTTAAAAACGTATGCATCAGAGAGCTTGTGCAGCTTTCAGATGTTCTTTTGGTAGAGGGTTGCTACCCCCATAACAGAGCAGGTGGTGTAGGTAGGGATAAAGTGAGCTCGCTTCCCACAGAAGTCCACTACAACCATGATAGCATTGTACCCATGGACGTCTGGGAATTCCACAGTGAAGTTGACAGAGGCTACGCCTCAGTGCTCAGCCAAAATGGGAAATGGGTTCCATAAAAAGCTGACATGAGGGTTTGGTGCAGAGGCAGAGATTGCAGATGCTGGTGTAGGACCCAATGTAGTGTGACATCTGTGGCCACCAATAGTTTCAGGACATCAGTTTCAGTGTTTTCCACCGACTGGGGTGGCCTACAATGTGGGAGTTGTAATGCTGCTCTACAATGCGTCTCCAAGGCTTTGGAACGGTAGAGACATAGATGCAATTCTAAAAAGTGAGCAGGTCATTCTGCATATCACATTTGTCTGTATGTACCAGCTTCACCATACTCTTCTAACTGGCATGCAAGGCCATGGCCGCCTTTGCCACAGTGTCCTCTTGAGTGCTCTCCCAGTTCTCTTGTCAAATGTTCTTGAGGATGTTCGCCTCATCCCTTTGGACAGCCACTTCTTCAAGAGCACAGATGGCAAACAGTTCAGGTTTTAGAAAGACAATGTTGTCATCATTGTCAGCCTCTGTACCATGATCTGCATGCCGTAACAGTGCATCTGGCTTGCCCATGCTCTGTCCAGGTTTGTGGTGCAGCAAGAAGTCAAAGTTGGCTAGATACAAAGACCATCTGGCTTGCTGGCGATTGAGTTTCTTAGCCACTTGGAAATACTGAAGGTTCTTGTGGTCTGTCCAAACTTTAAACTTGTGCCATGCGCCCTTGAGGAAGTGTCGCCATTCTTCAAGGAATCAAATGATAGCCAGCATTTTCTCATTGTAAATTTTGTAGTTTTGCTAGACAATGTTGAGGCTTTTTGAGTAGAACGCTATGGGATGCCACTTGCCATCCTCCTTGGACTGTTGAGACAAGACTGCGCCCATTGCAAAATCAGAGCTGTCAGCTTTGACGCAGAACGGAAAGTTGTTGTTGAGGAAGAGGAGGACTGGCTTGAAGGTAATGACAGACTTGAGGGCATCAAAGGTGGCTTGCTGCGAGGCTCCCCACTGCCAACTCACATCTTTGACTGTGAGGTCAAAGAAAGGACGCACATGATGTGAGAAGTCCTGAATAAACCTCCAGTAGAAGTTAGTGAAGTCCAGAAAGGCTTGCGCTTCCTTCTTATTTTTGGACTCTGGCCACTCTGCTACACCAGCCACCTTCACCAGATCCATCTCCACCATTCCATGCGAGATAATCAGCTTAAGGTACTTGACCTTGGTCTGCTCAAACTCGCACTTCTCAGGCTTGAGGTAGAGTTGATGTTGGCAAAGGCGTTCTGGCACAATGCACATGATCTGTCGATGCTCCTCAAGTGTTTTGGTATAGATGAGGATGTTGTCAAGATACACACAGACAACATCTTCTGCAATGAGGTCAGGGAAGATGTTGTTCATCATTGTCTGAAAAGTGGCAAGGCTGTTAGTGAGACTAAAGAACATCACCAGAGGTTTAAAGAGTCTGTGATTAGTCCAAAACGCTTCCTTCGACTCGTCACCTTCCTTGATATGCACATTATTATAGCCTCAGTGGACGTCCAACTTGGTGAAATATTGTGTGCCTCAAAGGTTGTTGACAAGCTTAGAGATGAGGAGAAGTGGGTAGCAATTCTTGACAGTTATCACATTTGGAACATGGTAGTCCTGAACCAGATGGAGAGATCCATCCTTCTTGATGAAGAAGACTGGAGAGGCCATAGGTGACTTTGAAGGATATATACAACCTGAGTTGAGGTTCTTTCTGCAGAAACACATCTAGCTCATCCTGTTCCCTTGGAGCAAGAGGATACTGTATACCTTGCAATTAGAGGGTTCAGCATCTGGGATAAGTTCTATTGCATGATCCCATTGCTTTCACTCTAGGAGCAAATCAAACGACGCCTTAGAGAACATGTCTTCAAAGTTAGGGAGATGATGAGGAACTGTGCTGTGAAAGGGCTTGAGCTGGGAATTCGCCGCAAATGCCTGGGCTAAGCATTGAGATGTAGTCTGGCTTGCCTGTCCAGAATAGAGGTCTGGTGGTTAGTCAATGTTGCTTCACATAATCAGCATCAAGAAAGAGCCCTGTTACACCACATCAAGACCTCACACTCTGAGGTATCACCTTCTTCCCTCTTTGCTGTAATCTTCTTCTGCCTCTAAAAGGAGAGCAGCAGCACCTTGTATCTCCTCAGAAGTGGACTCCTCCAACAGCACGTTCAGAGAAGGCTGTGTAAGCATGTCCTTTGCCATAAGAAGCTGCATCAAGAGCTTCTCCTGCTCCGTGAAGGAGAGATATTGCATCTCCATGCTCTGAGAACAATAGCACGCAAAGTGGCCAGGCTTTCTATAGCAGCAACAAAGCAAAAGAGTGAAGGAATGTTGATGAGAGGCATCAATGTCCATGGGAGCTCCTGGTGGAAGAAGACGTGGAAAGAGAACTGCAGAGGCAACTGAAGGTGGTGCATGCACCAAGGGAGGAATAGGGAATGTGAGGCGAGCTGCCAAGAAAGTCATGGGCTGTAAAGCTGACTGGGAGATATAGGGACGTCGAAGTTCACATTTCAGCTTCATAAGTTGCCACTGATCTTGAGCAACCTTGAATCAGGTCTCAATCTGCTTGTTGTTGGAGCGTCCCTCAGCAAGGTTGTTGATATGCTCCATCAAGGTGGGGTGGAGACCTTTGCAGAAGGTGAGACAGAGCTGAAGGCCGTCAGGGTATCCTGCTTGTTCAACGAGCACACAAAAAGAGTCAATGTACTTGTCAAGGGTCCGCTTTCTTTGACTGTACTGGCTAAGATCATAAAAGGAGAGGGCGGCAGTCTGAGCAGGGT
>JAGGAX010025274.1:0-10899 GCA_017657335.1 Termitomyces titanicus | reverse complement strand
TGGGTTATGAGAGCTACTATCACATGTACTGGGATGCAAAATGACAGGGAGTTGCAAAATGTTATTTTCAGAGAGATTGGGTGGCCTTTTGAACTGATCCTGGCTGGTTTCAAATTGACTTATAGTGCATATTTTAAGATCTGCAAAGAGTAGGAGACCAGACTCCATCTTTACCTGGCGATTGCTTGAAGAACGACACTAAAAACACGATTCCAAAAAAGAGTAGCCTTGGCTTTAACTTGTAGATAGTGAATTAGGACAAAATTCTTAGGACTTGATATGTATACATATAAGAATGGTTTACAGGAGTTTCAAAGAATTTGAAGCAGCCCCAAGAGATGGAGCAGAGAAAGAGCAGTTTGCGTGACATTGCAACTCTCAAATTGATCACAATGTCAAAGTCCGCTTCATAGCCGGCTGCCGAAACTGAGAATTCTGGTGCTTGTCGGCGTTAACCGAGGTAGGGATCAATCGGCTATGTGACACACTCGTGACAAAAGTTTTGCAACTCCCTGTTTTTGGCACCTGGCCCTCCGGCTTCCTTCCGACAGGGGTACAAAACACCTTACCAGGAAACTAACTTTATAAATCTCTAAAGGACATACTAGACTGCTATTTTGCGAAGACCGATTTAAAATAGAAGGCATGGATGTGTTGCAAATCGCGATTTGCTGAAAATTTTGCAACTCCCAGTTGGTGATAGTATTAGGGTACAACTATCGTTGGCACTTGATTGATTTTAATGGTCGCAATCTCTCCAATGGTCAGTAATAAATAGACGTCCCCGCAACACTGCAGACCTTAAGCTTGATCAAACGACAACAAGTGGAGGTGGTCAAAGATTCCGGACGGCTAAAGATTCACTGCGGAACGTATACCGTGACGAGCTGGGAAACATTCCGGGCCATTATAGCCTCAATCTCACCTGGGTCCTCAATAACCAATGTCCAAAGTTGAGGCCTCCATGTTTAATTTCCCTGGAATCTCTTGGCGAGGTTTTATTCGAGTTCAAAGCACCTTCGATAGAGAAACAGACGCTGACCCAGTGCGAAATAAGACAGTGGAACAAAAGTATCCTGAGCGCAAGCAAGGATTTACAAGGCTTGAGGCTGCTAGTCTGCCAGCTGCTTCCGGCAATAACTGGCCGATTATACTGGACATAATATATGCTCAACTCACCTGGTAGTCACTTAAAAAACCGTGGGTGTCTTTTTGTGTCTATGAACGAAGGATATGTACGCTGCATTCCTTTTGAGAGGATCACTGTCTTCGAAATGGTCCCTTGCAGGGATGAGGCAATTACTCTCTTCTGCAGTACCGTAGCGGCATCTTCCAGGTGGTCAGGGACGAGAGGGAGGAGGATTTGTTGGTCGAGAAGAATCTTTCAAAGGATTGTAAGTATATCACACTACATCATCTCTAAATTCCAAACTGGCAACAACGATTCACCTGCGCAAATTGAAAACAGCCATATGCATCATAGATGACCTCCATAGATGGTTTGGTGAGTCGAGCTCAGAAATTAGTTCTCAAGCAAAATCAGAGAATTAGAATGACAGGCTCGAACAGACTCGAAGCGTGACTCTTGAAGTCATAACTGACAAAACTATGAGGCAATCATTAATCATCTTAAATTTCTTCGAGGGAGAGACCATTCAATTATTAGAGAAGTAAAGGTTCAACCTGGCACTCTGGCTTTTCGAATTACGACGTCACTCAGGCGACGGCTATCCATCATGAAAATGATCAAATAGCTTCAGTGACAACATATTAGGGAATATTCTTCATACTATGTATATATACCACGGTTTAAAATCTAGCCAATTTTGCCTTCCGAGATGGCCTTGCGTATAGGATTCTGACTAGGTGGGATGGCGCCCGTCTTTTCCAGGCGGTCGAATAACACGAACAACTTTTCCGCCTCACGTTCTTTCTCTTCATCAGTCATCTCCGGCAAATCTTGCTGTGGGTTATTAGTCGTTCCAGTGATTGGATTGATCGACGCTACCGCGGCGCCGGGAGTATATGTACTAGTCGTGGCACTCGGTGCAGGAGGGGCACTAAGGACTCCCTTGTTGTACAGGAATCCAGCTACGTTTCCGTAGCCCACAAGAGCAGAGAGGACAGATGCTATGGGCACGACAATTATCAATCAGATAATGTGGACGAAGACGTTGACACGACTAACCATCGGAGTCACACATGGCATACAACATCTCTCCAACCGAATCCTTCAATCTTGAGTGATAAACACTTGTCATGAGTCTGAGGCAACGACCCAATATGTCAGATCTCCCTTCAAGCGGCAAGGAACGATCCAAATCGTCAGGGATGATCAGCTGTCGCACACGGACCCTGGATACCTCATCCGCGGCACAGATTCTGGAGAGAAGCACAACCAAAGGAGAAAGCAGGTCATCGAGTGAGTTGTCGGATGATTCCTGCTTGGCGCGGTCACGGACAGATGTGTCGTCGACGTCGACAGTATTCGGGAAGAAATGCGCAAACGCGGCGTCAATAAATTCGTAGGTGCGTTGAACAACGTTTGTTGGGGTCGTGGTATTAGATGGAGGAGAACGAGACAGGGACCGTCGACCAACGGTGAGGACAGATAATGCACGATCGAGGGTACTGAGTTTCGGAGAAACCGGTGTTAGCTGGGAAGTACGAGTCGGAGAGTCATTACCGCTGCTCGAGGTAGATGAAGCAGCGGGTTGGGGCGTTTGGGGTCGTGATATGTTTTTCGGGGTATTAGATGTAGAAGCCCGGGACGATGGGATGACATTAGTACCGAACCAAATAGGGCGTAGTTCCGTCGAGATGGGTATTGTAATTAGTGTGTGGATAACATGAGTGAGGGGTGCAGCAATAGGACTTGGAGAAGTAGGTGGTAACGATGTAAAAGCGCGAAGGGCTGGTGCCAAAAGACTGAGAGCTACAAGTCAAAAAGTAGGGTTGATCAGAGAGCAAAGGAGCGTACCTATCCAATTTAGAACTCCAAAAATCGCCAATGATAGGCGTTTGATCAGAAGTGTTAGCTTCTGGTGTTTGTGGCTCTGTTCGAACCATCTTAGGATAATAGAGAAGAATATTGAAAGCAAGTTTGAGGATATCGGTCATCGCCTCTCGCGCCATCTTCGTTCCAGCTAGGATTCCAACTGTTAGAAGGTCCAACTTTGAACCGATTATTTCAATCGCAGTGCGCCCGTGGTACTTGTCTTCCACAAGATTTCTGATGAATGAAGGGCCTGGAACTGTAATGAGGAAGAGAATACGCGATAAGACAAAGATGTGATCTGGTAGAGTAGTTTTCTGAAACGGAAAAGTAAGAATATGATCATTTAGAACATCATGCCCCATTACCTCGAGCATGGAGATGGCAATGACACCTCCATTTACTTCTTTTTCCAATATAGTAGATCGAGCCTTCTCGATGAGAAATAACGCATTCGCAATAGACCTGAGAGCTTCGCTCGAGGCTTCTGGGTCGTCCTTGAAGGATGAAGCCAATTCCAGAAGGGTGTTGAGATTTTCAGGGGTCGCAATGAATTCCGAACCAGCTGGATTCTTGCCAAGCTCCTTTACAGCCAAGAATGCCTGGGCAGCGTCTGATGCCAATGTGCATGAGTTTGAACAAATACATAGCATAGCTGCATACCTTTAGGCGAGATTGTCCTTGATCCGCTCTTAGCTGAGGCTATTTTCAAATCTTGCAAAAGACACTTTATGAGCTGCGTCCGACTGGAAGCATCGATCGCCAATGGAGGGGCTGAAAGAGTTCAATACTCTTTCTATCGAATAGAGCCTGCTGCGCAACGCACCGTTGATGATTGACTGAAGCACGGTCGATACTTCCGACCTACTCGACGAAGCAGATAATGCTGTGTATGATCGTAGAACATCCACCATCAGAATCAGAAATGGTAATTAGGGCTGCGCTGCCCAAAATTATGGAGAAAGCGATTAGTAGGGTATGAAGAAGGCGTTATTGTTGAGTCTCAGCCTGAGGTTGCGTCGAGGTCGTGAATGATCAATAACAAGTTTATTTAATTACGGATTAGATAGCAACCGATTGACATTCCATTTCATTACACATCTTACAAAGCTACCTCTAGCGTGGTTCACGTTAATCTACTGGACCGGAAAAACTTCCAACACCGATGGAAATAATGTCAGAATCACACTAAGACGATAAAAGACGACAGAATAACACAGCTTACAACAAAAAAGAAGAGATTGCCGGATAAATCATGACACGTGCACACTACCATTCGCGCCATTTGCAACGGGCCCAGGGTTCGGAGCATTGTTGACGTTCATCATGACAGGTTGGATTTCACCTAGTTGAGCTTGGAAGTACTCTTCAAGTTCCGGAAAATTTTGAACTAACGCCTCGTTGAGATATTTGCGATACGACTGTAGAAAAGTTGAATTGGAATCATGGCCAGGTGGCAAATGAACTGACATCTATTGCAGCAATCTTTCCGTTCATGAATTGATTCTCTGTCGCCGCGCGCTCAATGCGTTCTCGGGTCAATAACATTGGATTCCTAGAATTGTCGACTTCAGTCAAGATCTGGAGGGGGATCATTGTCTTGATATGTTGCACCATGTCATCGATTGTGCTGAGGTGATTGACCACTTCATTCCTGCGAATTAAGCCTTTAGACGACAGCTAGGATGGAAAACACTTATACCTACACTCTGAGCCCTACTTGCTTTCCGCCGCCCGGTTTATCCCTCTCTTTTGTGGAATCATTGATAACTGTGGTGCCAAGGTTATAAAGCGCATTTGCAAGACCAAGGAGTTCCAGCTCTAAGTCGCCTTGAGCACCAGAAGGCGCTGGAGACTGAGAGGATCGTGGAGAATCAGGCGCAGGTCCCGACGCCATGGAGGTCATCAACAGGCATAATATTTGGCTCTTGTTTGGCCGGCGCCCCGCTGAATTCTTTTTGACTCCCAAAACTTTTCATTGAAATCGTTGTGAATTATAATCTAGCTACCCACGTCTAGGAACCACCATGCTCTTCAATTTCTCGGACTCCTTCTGAAATAGCTGCTCGTATAACGGC
Organism: Termitomyces titanicus; assembly: GCA_017657335.1. Taxonomy (NCBI): domain Eukaryota; kingdom Fungi; phylum Basidiomycota; class Agaricomycetes; order Agaricales; family Lyophyllaceae; genus Termitomyces; species Termitomyces titanicus. The sequence goes on along the minus strand of JAGGAX010025274.1, from coordinate 5,826 downwards.
ACCTCGTCGATTAATCCAAATTCCTCTGCTAGTTTCCTGCACGCCTTGGCTCTCCCTATCCCAACCAGGCAAGCTATCAAGTTTCGAGCCAGTTTCCCTTCTGTTTCGCCAAGCTCCATTGTGCTGGGGTGGTCCCGATTAATCGTCAATATAACTGAATCCATAACCTGAATGTTTCCAACCCCTGCTATATTTTCTTCGTGCATCCGAACGAGTTGAAAAAGGGGTCCTCTTAATATCACTTCGTCCTCCTCTGGGAACTGAGATAGTTCCCGGACTGGAACTGCGCAGATGGTAGAAACCACGCTCGATGGAAATCTTTCGCGATAGAGTTGAAGCAACTCTTCTTCAAGTTCTACGACATGTACTCTCCACAGGAACAAGTGGCCCTTGCCGGGTTGTCTTTGGATTTCTCTTTTTGGAAACCCGAGTGCTACGTCCTGATTCCTGCTAGCAGAAATCAATGCTAGTGGAATTGCCCAATAACGGTCTGAGATAGGCCTAGCAGCGAGCTCTCTGAACCGCTGTAACTGTTCGTTGGAGGCAGCGAGAGCATGGTAGACGACCCCTTGAAAGTTATTGGCCTGGGGTGCTACAAAGACGTAATTGAAAAGATCAATGTTCAGCAACTCCACGAGAAATACAGCAGCTTTCAGCTCTTGGGATTCTGTAGCGTTCGTTCGAAGGATGGTGTCGACGATCTTGAAGATTTCTTTGTACCCAAAGTCGGAGATATACAGTCGGATAGCACTGTAATCATCTTGATCGGAAGAAGTCGTTCCCCCACTTCTGTCTCTCCACCCTTTTGAACTTGCCAAAAGGCGTTGCAACTCCTCGGTGTCATTTGCGGTCAGTGGACCACCCAATCGCCTCCTCAGCAATACCCTCAACCCTTCCATTAGCATTCCGTAGTTGTTCCAATTCATTCGAACGTGTATGATTGCATCACGAACCACAGCTAGACGTTCTGCTACGCCTTTGCCGTAATAAAATGGTCCTAATCCTGTACTTTCGCCAGTGCCGATATCTTGGATGGGACCCCAATCTGCGAATCTTTGCAGGCGATCAGTTCGATCATCAGGGGAAATGGTCTCTGGAGCGCTGTGTATCTCCATCGTATGTCCTTGAGTAACAAGTCTTTGCAGCTGGAAAGGAAGGCACCGCGTTTTTTTTGGCCTTTCGAAGTCGGCGGTTTGACTCTTTGTCCAGATATCATACTAATCACGAGGTGTATCAAACATCTGCGAAACGTGATTATCCCCGAATGGCATTCTTAACAGCAATTTTGTCTCTTGGCTCGAGATCCCGGCCTACACGTTGTAATAGGCGCGTTCGAGCATTACGTTATGGCTTCCCAGCAACACCTGGTATAATTATTAGCCATATCTGGGCTCTCCAAGATTGAACAAAATCACTTTGATTAGTATAGGTTTTTATCATCTTTATAGTCTTTCACGTTGAACAAGGTATTGCAGACTTTGTTCTTTCGGTTGCTGTTGAAGATTCTTCCTTTCCGAACTACCAACCCTCTTTGACTGTTCGTTCAATCGCATTAACGGCTTCCACCAAGCTTCCACCATGTCTCGATAGATACGCTTCAAAGGGCGAACAATCTCCCAAGTGCTACTTATTGCGCAGTTGGCTGTCCATCGATTGAATCTATCAAGGATCATCGATGATCACGCGCTTCTCTTAGCTGTTTCGATGAAATATCAGAATTCGAAGACCACTATCCTCTGCTATTTTTGTTCGACAGCCTGTAGTAAGAACAATCACACACGTGTGATCACTTGGGTTGTCCAGTTGCGACAACATCTCATCATACACCCTCCATTGACCTTGTAGTACTCGATGGACGAACGACACCCATTCTATTCTAATGGATCTTTGACTATCACAGAATTGCAGCTGGAAAGGAAGGCACCGCGTTTTTTTTTGGCCTTTCGAAGTCGGCGGTTTGACTCTTTGTCCAGATATCATACTAATCACAAGGTGTATCAAACATCTGCGAAACGTGATTATCCCCGAATGGCATTCTTAACAGCAATTTTGTCTCTTGGTTCGAGATCCCGGCCTACACGTTGTAATAGGCGCGTTCGAGCATTACGTTATGGCTTCCCAGCAACACCTGGTATAATTATTAGCCATATCTGGGCTCTCCAAGATTGAACAAAATCACTTTGATTAGTATAGGTTTTTATCATCTTTATAGTCTTTCACGTTGAACAAGGTATTGCAGACTTTGTTCTTTCGGTTGCTGTTGAAGATTCTTCCTTTCCGAACTACCAACCCTCTTTGACTGTTCGTTCAATCGCATTAACGGCTTCCACCAAGCTTCCACCATGTCTCGATAGATACGCTTCAAAGGGCGAACAATCTCCCAAGTGCTACTTATTGCGCAGTTGGCTGTCCATCGATTGAATCTATCAAGGATCATCGATGATCACGCGCTTCTCTTAGCTGTTTCGATGAAATATCAGAATTCGAAGACCACTATCCTCTGCTATTTTTGTTCGACAGCCTGTAGTAAGAACAATCACACACGTGTGATCACTTGGGTTGTCCAGTTGCGACAACATCTCATCATACACCCTCCATTGACCTTGTAGTACTCGATGGACGAACGACACCCATTCTATTCTAATGGATCTTTGACTATCACAGAACAGCCTCTGCATAGCGGAGCCGCCATGGCTTCATACGCTCATCGCTTTAGCGACTGGGATTCCATGCAATATCTCTCTGTTTTTGGAAAAAATGCTTCACCTCGCTCTCAAACGTTTTATAACGGAGAAACTCTCTCAACACGAATGGCTGCAATACGTCAGGCCATCATATTCGTTCGAGAGAATTGGAATGACTATCCGATTCTCATGGCAGACCTTCGCTCGTACATTCATGAGCTCACCACCGGAGCAGGCAATCAGCATCTCACACCCTATTTACCTGTTGTCCTCACTAGCGTCAAAGCATGGAATTCGATGTTGAATACCGTGCCCGACGACGAAAATCTGAGTGTCATCCGACTGTACACATCTCAAGCAGGATATGACCAGATTTTCCGCATCATAAACCAAGCGTTCAGGACTGACAACGTCGATGAGCAGGAAAGGCGTGTCCGATGTGCTGTTTTCCTCATAGAGCTTCTCAATATCGATCTATTCAATTACACTCTCCGCGCGCCTCTCACCTACAATTTCCAAGGTACTGTCTATCGAGGCGTTGTATTCTCTGATGACCAGCTGGAAGATTTCAAAGACCTTGCAGCTCGCCCTGTCTCGGAGAGATACTGGGGAATTCCCCTCGCGATGATGTCTGCGAGCACCAGCAGAGAAGTCGCGCTTAAAGAGTTCGCAGGCCTTAACAAGATGGACACTGGAACGGTAACACGTTACCCGTTTTTGTGGCGGATTCATGTCGTCGGTCTCTTTCCCAGGTACCTCGCGATGTATCGCGAGAGGTTTCCTTCTAGCGTCGTTTCGACCATTTGTGCGGTCCCCATCAAGGAACTTTCCGACTTTGCGGATGAAGACGAGGTTCTGCTGCGGGGACCGTTCTTCCAGCTTATATGCATGCGGGAAGAGCTCTTCGAGGGACATGAGAGGCCCATTCATGTTATGGACTTGGTGATGTTGAATGCCAACCGAGACCATCCGAGCACAATGCAGCTTAGTGTAGAAGAGGGCGATAAAGCGAGGCAACTCTTTGCCTGTCTAGTAGGCATGTGCAGAGCCGAAGTGTGTAAGGAGCTAGCTAGTTTATACGGCCTTGCAGATGACGTGGTGCAGCATGAAGAGATCTATCGCGCTGGCAAAGCAAAGTTGGACAACTTGGATCTCTAGGCACTCCTATCGCTTTCTTGAATTGAGTAACGATATCATTTTTCACCTCTCCTACCCGCGCGGCATTGTTCAAATAATTGATGACAGATTCAACTTTGGATGATGTTGATTCTGATTTCTGAGTCCGAGGTAGATTTCGAAAACTCAAGCTGTTGCCCGGTCTGCGTACATTCGAATGAATGCTCACCAACTGTCTGATGAATCTACAGCAGAAATTACAACAGCAAACTAAAAGATGTCCAGAATTCGAATGGGCTAACGATGGAGTTCAGAGGACTCAAAGTCAAAGACGGTATCAATCAACTGGTGCACCTGGTGACAAATTAGAATCTCTGTCATCAATTGGCGACCCCGGGTTCTACAATGTTGTATCCTTGCCACCCTTTGTCGTCTCCCCTTCGTTGACTCAGCGCCTTGATATATTCCCGAACGATCGCTGAGCGGCGGGTAGAACCTGTGGCTTCGTATGACTTGACATATTGGGTGTAAACGATTCCAGCACCACAGAAGATCAGAAGGGGTGCACGGTACAAATGCCCCCGGAGATAGCGTGCAATGTTTTCTCCTGCAGTTATATTCAAAAAGGAATTATTGCTGTGTGCGATTTTTTGTTGGTCATCAGTTTCAAATCGAGCGGTGTCAGAGATGAAGCGAATGCTATTAGCGCTGTCACTCTCCCTCAGAAGATCTATCGGAACAGTCAATCAAGTATGCAATGTCAAAGATGCAAGTTCGATTCTGACCTTCCTTTTCCTCCATCCATGCCTTCAATAAGGCTGTGGATGGAAACTCAATGACACAGACACCGGCCTCCTGTGCAAATTGTACTTCCTCAATGTTATTCTCGGGTCTATCGTCGACCCAGACTAACAGAGGAGGCCTCTTGACATTGTTCAAAGACCTTGGAACGGGTCTCTCAATGTCTAAAACAAAATAGTTGTCAGTATTTTATGAAAGAAAACTAGGTATCGGTTGTACCGATTGCTTGAAAGTTCTTGATAGCCTGTTCAAATGAGCCATCGCCTACAAAACGCTCCAAGGTTGAAGGGGAAACCCCTCCAATTTTGAACTCATCAAGACACAGAAAGAGGCGTCGTCGAGCTGCATCAGTCAACCGATTTCCAAACCGAAACCTCAAAGCCTCCAAGAATCGGTCACTTCGAGCAAATAGCACCTGGGTGTTGCGTCTGATGAGAATATCTTCTAAAGTAAATTTTGGGGCACATTGAACTGACCTTTATACCTAGATAATCGCGCCAGAAATCGAAGACGTCTTCGTTTCGTATGAGAGGGTCTGCTTTTTTCATTGGAGCAGGGAAATGCTGTCTGATAAAGGAAGACGAGGAAAACGAGAAGAGGATAATGGTCAGTTGATGGGAAAGCTGTTCCTCATCCCGGACGAGCTGCTGAGTTACTCGTGAAGGAACAAGAAAACCAACAAAGCTGTCGATAGAAGCACCCCGACGTTTTTTTCCATAGGCGGCGAGATGTTCCCTTGTGCGACTGAGTATATCCCCGAGACCTATGAACGCATTGAGAAGCGAGGGTTCCAGATCAAAATTCGCCGTGTTTTCCTTGAAAGAAACCAGCATGGAGTGGATGGTTGATACGGTATTCGCCATGTCAGAGAGAGTTTCTTGTTTCTCTCTCATCTGATCAATCCAAGTCATTATTGCGAAAGTCAGGGAGCAAAGAGAGTGAACAGCGGATAGGGCATCCATGGTAGATGGCCAGTACCACTAGTATTCATGCAATGTGGAGGGCTTTTTAAACAGACTAACCACGCGTTTTCCACAATCTAAAACAGGAACAATAACTAGCTGCGCTCATCCAGCTGCGCAAAGATCCGCCAACTTGAATGGCTGTGTATGCAGATCTAGACCGCCAGCAGTAACTTTAATTATACGTAAGATAGGGCTCATGTAAAACGCGCTAACGTCACGTGGCGTGACTCAATGTGACCCGGTCCAGACGCGTCGTTAAT
>JAGGAX010025273.1:0-10977 GCA_017657335.1 Termitomyces titanicus | reverse complement strand
TGGTGTATAGTTCAGAGTAGAAGCTAGTCCTCCTGTGTAAGTGAACTCTGACGCGTCAAGAAAAGAGAAGTCAAAACAACCCAAGAAACAAGCGGAGAGAAGTGTGGCATAATAAAAAATAATTAAATAAAATTCCCAAGAGGAGAAAGAAGAGAAGAGAGGGAAAGGAAAGAGGGAAAGATCTGAACTCATTTCCAGCAGTGCTTGATCTAACCATAGCACAATATGGGTGCTATATTTGTATGTATATGGAGATGTAGATTATGAGCTCAAAATGAGCCGAAATCCTGTTTAGGTCGCTATATCTGCAGATTTTTCCGGTCAACCAGGGCTGGACTGTCAGTCATTCTCTTACCAAATAGCAAAATAGTGACCTTGAATTGGCAAATTTGGCAAGAGCAACCATCAACAGTGCATCTGTAGTTGGCAGGTTATTATATCAACTGCTGTAACTACAGGATAAGGCTGATATATGTACAGCTGTGGTTACAGGCTTGGTGTTTATATCACATTACTGTAATTTCATGAGTTCACCAAGTTAAAACCAAGTCAAAATACCTAACACAAGAGGCTTATCAACAAACCTATCTACACACATGGTTAGGACATGGTTAGGCAGGTTAGGCAGGTTAGTCAGGTTAGGGCTTGGTTAGGAGGTTAGGCAGGTTAGAGCAGGTTAGGCAGGGTGTAACACGTTGCGTTACTAGTTGGGAGCTTGCAGCTTATGGCTCACATGTAAGTCAGGGTAAGAATAAACTGCCTTACATGATACAGAAATAAGAGAAAAGGCATATGGTGTTGCTGCATAAGGTGATCTATATCACATGTGTGACAGAACTACTGCTACTGTTCTGCACTCTCAAAGGGCACAGGCTCCATTACATATCCCCCTTTTGAGACCCTCTTAGGCAAGCACCTACTCAATGTATCACTTCCACTTGATTTTTGATGATGCATCAGTCTATATATGAGGCCCTATATGTCGGACATCACGCCCATACAAACAAAAACCTCCATTCACTAATGTAATGCATTACTACATCTCTACGAGAGCCCTTTCCTCCTGGTTACTTTGAAATTTACTGCCTGCCTAATCATATATCATGTATGCGTGAGTCGAGAATACGTTGATGAGCCTCTGCGATGAACTTCGGAATTGGAAGCCACATCATAGCAAAGTGTGAGGTAAGATCAGCCTGTAGCTGTGCTTGTTGGTGAGCATATCCTACCATACCCTCATGGAGGAATGTATTTGTAGAGGAATGCTGTAGCCAATATTCTGACTTCTCAAGCCAAGAACTTTGCTTCCAAGCCAAGAAACAAAGCAGACATTGCATTTCTTTGTTCGACAGTACAACTTCCTCTGTAAAACGCATCATTCGGGCTTGAGACTTGCACCACTCTAGTCAAAGAGCTTGGGAGCATCACTAGAGTCAGTATTTTAGACAGATATGAATAAAAAGCTCACCATCACGGAAGACTTCATTGTTTACACTTGCTTCCGCAGCACCTTTGATGCGCCAGATCCAGGAGGTTAGTGACCTGTCAGCTGAAATGCCTTCCTCTGCTTTGGAGATCTCACAAATATCAGCCTGTTCCAATGCCGGATATTGCTCTCTCCATCCAATCTTCTCAAGAAGCGCACCTAGTGAGATGATTGCACGTTGAGAAGCTCGATATTCCTCAGAACAAGCGTCAATCTTGTTCTGTACATTTTTGATAGCATGAAGGGCACATGTATTGGTGTGCTGTCCACGAACATTCTGGTTCTTGAACTTGAAGAGATAAGAACGGATTTGAAGATTGTGTCGAAGGCCCTCTAATGCCTCTTCTGCCTGGGCAACTCGAAGTTCCCATTCAATCTTGGCCAGCCTCTTATTGTAAGGTATCTTATTTTGAATACTTGAAGGAAGCCATAGAGGGTATTCATGAACGGGAGGTGCTGTTGACTGAGCATTGACAGTGGCTGTGTCTATCCGTCGCAATGATACCACAGCAGGAATATATAGTTGCTGGTGTTGTGACCATGCAGTAAGTTTGCGTGAAAGGGCATTGTTTCAAAGCTGAAGTCTTGTATGTTGTCAGTCTTGTGAATGCGCCCAGATCTTTGACATTTCTACTTTGATCAAACATCTACAAATGATGCATTAATGAACAGTGATGCATTACGAGGCTGTACTCACTGCTCAGCTTCAAGGTCCAATCCCATGGATATCAAGACACTTGGCGTGACATTGACGTCAAGTGCAATATCCTTTCCGGATGCAATGTCATTTGCCTCCCCTTCTGCCAAGCATCATCGCACCGCGGCTTGGGTAGGCACTGTAGAACGCTTCTGAGAATGAACATCAAACTAGAAAATGATAAGTACGTACACTCCACTTGGTGATTGTAGGGATTTACTGGTTCTGTGATATCCTGAGACAACGGTTCTTCCTTCCATCTTTTCCATGTTTCAATTTCCTTGGTCCATTGTTTCACAGTCTCGACTGGAAGTGTTGTTGTGAGTTCGTCATGGGCAATAGTGTGATTTGCCATGTCGTTTGCAGCGGCTCATGCTTTTAGGAACAAGGTTGGATCTTTTGATTTCAAAGATTTTAGTAATTGCAAATCAAAATGTCAAATAGCTTACCCATTGACATCACTTTTTGCCAATTATAATCTCCAAAGTGTGCATCTAAACGATCACGCTGCGAGCCAGGACCCATTTCTTTTGTACTTGATGCTAAGAAGTTCACTTCTGCCCAACCACGTTCCAGCGCCTCACCATCTGTGCATCCCGCTCCAACAGTATAGTTAAGTGAAAAGTTAGAACGACATTGAGCAACATGCGCTGGCAGATGGAATTTAGGTACAACAAATTTCAACACACTGTTGTCGAAAATGAGGAATTCCGGATCGAGTTCAGACATGCATTTCTTGAGGTAAATAGACCATTGGCAGGCAATGTCATACGAAATAAAGAGAAGTAGAAGTTGGAATGCAGATAAACTTAGATAGAACAGATAGTCTAAGTTTGGATATCTAAACATTTGCATTGAGACCAAAATTGGAAGAAAGATGGATCAGCTCACCTTTTCCCAAACTGGAGATCTTCAACAGCATTTGGGCATTTTTCTCCCAAGAGGAAGAGGACTACTTTGTCGAACAATATAGCTTACAAGGCTTCAAGAACAGTATGTGCCCCCCTTCTTCACAACGTGGTAGATACCAAAACCCGTCTTCAGCGCTTCAGTTTTACACAACCGAAGTACATGGCTAGCGATCTCTTATCGAATATACTCACCATCTACAGAATCGCCAGTCCTCTTGGGAGGTTGCACAAATGCAGGGAAATTTCAGTATTCCAGTTCCAGCACTCGCCGTCTACCCTTTTCACGTACGTCACCAAGCACAAATCCTCACAATCTCCTCATTCTTTCATTTAGGACCCAGTAGCTGATTGGGAACTCGCTGCCAAACTTCTGAAAACGGCAGACTTTGTGCCTAACCTGACAACAAAGGTGTGTGTTCATCTCACACGGGGCACCTGTCATTGAGGCTTGTGATAGGTCTTGGAAGGTGCTCATTGGATGCATATTGAAAACCCTATCAAGTTCAATGCTGTTGTTAGAGATTGGCTTCGTGATCTCGATGGTTCGGGTTTGAAGGTAGGAGATCCTAAAATGATGGATTGGAATGAATTGTAGACCCGGTTATTAGAGATGTGAAAATTGTAAACATAATAGAGACTCTCGTTGGTCTGTAGGATAGTTTTTGTGAAAAGAATATTATTATCAAGAGACCAGACCAACTACTGAGCGGATGTATATGTGTCCAGAGTTGTGACAAGCTTGGTCATCAATTGTATCTTTCAAAGGAGTTTTACATCTTGTATAGAGTTGCGATCAAGTATTTGGTATATCAAAGCCTCTTTTGTTCTATTTATCTGATGAACGTTTGGCAAGTAACACAAATCTGTAATGTGGTTGTTAAACCGCGATCCTGATATGTTTAGCGCCACACTTTTACTTACAAGGAATGTCCAAGCTCCGCACATTGTACATACATCCGAGAACACTTGAAGATGCGGGTATCACAAAACTCAGGTCAGAATTTACACACCAGGAGACCGGCGAGATCGCCTCTGTATAGCTCCTGCTCTGATTCTCGAAATGACTTATATCTCTTCATCATCAGAGTCTGAAAAGTCCTCTTCGGAATCCGACTCTTCCACTTTGGAAGATCAAATGAGTCTGCCTGCGGTCCTTGCATCAGCGCAAGAGGAACATAACTTAGCACGTACCTTATATCAATTACTAAGGATACAGTCTCTTTTCCTCCTTTTCCACTTTTTTACAGTTCAAAAATCAAGACCTTTGCCTTCTTCTATTATGATAGGCGGCAGTGCAATGGCATGGCGGAGATATTTTGTTATTTGTCATTTGGTCACGTGTTTTACTTGGCCATTTTTATCCTCACTGTGACTATCCATTTTGTTGCTCATCGATGTTCATGTTGACGTTATCCCGCCTTCCAACAGCCTTGGAGTCGTTGCTGCTTCATTTCATCTATGTCTTGCGCACGGTAGTATGAGAAGCTGGACCTAGAATTTCAAATGGGAGACAGGTATTTATCGCAAGACATAAGTCCGTCTCTCCATTCCTTGTCATTGTACTCATTGTCTCCCTGTCAAAGTTTCAATAGCTCTTTCTGCTCACTGAAACCACAAGTTTTATGCACTGATCAAGCGGAAATGCCACTGCACCGCAACGGCCCATAAAAGAACGTGTAACAGCTACTAGGGTGTGGTCGCAGTGTGTTCAGCAGCTCTTGACTAGGATACAACAGACTGGCTCAGCGCCGGGTATATATATCATTCTACATGGCGAGTACAAAATGACGGAATAAACATAAAGTACAGGTCCAATAATACTATTAAGCACTGAGAATCTTCCAATCAACTTCCGATGGTCTGGCTTGTGAAAGATCTTTTGATCCTATGTCTGCCGGTATGTCTGTCTTGACATTGGCCCAATTTATACTCCTTCCAAAACTCTTCTGCGTGATGCACATTGAATTATTTTTTGATAGATTGAGTTCAAAATGCCAAAGTTTTCAAAATAAAAACTTGCTCAGCGTTCTACTGGGGTCCGTTTCCAGTTCCTGGATGACAAAACTCTTCAGCTCCTGCAATGTGCTTTGCCCAATGTCGGCTATACTCTTAAACCCTGGAAATACGGATGCATTGTCAAGATCTACGCTGCTGATGTTGATAAGCCTTTGAACGGTGAAGGCTTTGAGTGTGTTCAAAAACTCTTTGAGCAGACAGGCACAATCCAAGACTGAAATATCACATTCAAGAGTGAGGTAACGCAGATTTGAGTGGTCGATCTGGGGGTCAAACATAAGGGGAAGCTGATTGTGGTGGGTGTTCCAGATCAACCTCTCAATACTAGGGTGTGTGAACTTCTCAACTCTCGCAGTTTCCTGAGCACGAATGGCATTGGTTGTTGGAAATCGAACCTCCAGGGTCTTATAGTAGTGATTGACGTCGGCATTGCGGATCTTGCAAAATCCTTGTCCAAGCATTGTTAAATTGGCCAGTGACCAGTCAATATTTGCATTGGACATGAAGGTTGCTTTGATGTTGGGAGTCCATATGCATCTAGCGCTAGTGCGAGTCCCATGTCTATAATGTTCAAGGCAACCCCTGAGTTTCATGCGTTGTTCGTCCGAGAAGGTGGGTGCTTTCTCATGAAGCGAAAGTGTTAGACCTCTGGTATTGTTGAATTCAATGATGAATTTGGGTCTGGAAGATAGTGTCCCAGTGGTTTCTGAGGCTTCTGTTGAACGGGTCGTCACCAAGGTCAGGAATGGTGAGCGTTGAGCGCGTGAGTGAGACTGAAGTGTGAGTTAAATGCGAGTGCAGCTGCCGTCGAAGTGATGCTTGAGGGGTGCAGTCAGCAAGTATGAGAGGGTGTGGCCACGCGGGGCTGGGGCTGGCTTGACTCGGCCAGTGCGGGGACACGACAATAAGCGTATTGAAGGTAGAGAAAAGAACTAATACAAAGGAAACTACAGTATGCATGAATGTGTTTGTACGTATTAGTATCTAAGGTGTCCATGTAGCCTGGTACCTTTAACAGCTTCTTCAGTGGGCTCATCTTCCAATGTAGGTAGATCATTGGACGGTGTTTTTAGGGCCTCCTCGAAAGAGTTACCTTCCAACGAAGGTGGATCATTGGATGGTGTTTTCAATGAAGGTAGGTCATTCCCTGTGAAGCTTGTCTACAAGCTAAGGTTCCACACCACCAGCCCTTTGGATTGCTGAAACCTCTCCCAATTGGAAAACGGCCGTGGTCTTTGATCTCAATGGATCACATTGTTGAGCTCTCTGAGTCTGATAGTTTTGACGCCATCCTTGTTGTTGTCTGTCGCCTCACCAAGCAAGCCATCTTCATCCCCTGCCATACCACCAACTTGGCGCTCGAGTTTGCCTGCCTCTTCATCACCTACATCTTCTCCAAGCACGGCCTGCCTGATGACATCATCTCCAATCAGGGAACACTTTTTGTCTCTAAGTCCTGGCAGTCATTATGTCAGGCTCTGGACATCAAGTCTAACCTCTCAACCACCTACCACCCCAAGACCGACAGGAAGACCAAGCAGGTCAACCAGCTGGAACAGTACCTTTGCATCTATGTGAACTACTTGCAGGATGATTGGTGCACCAAACTCCCTATTGCCAAATTTACTTACAACAACTCCCCCCACTCTGCCACCAGCGTATCGCCCTTCTTTGTAAACAAGGGATACCACCCTCATCTCACCATCTCCCTTCATGACATCCTCTTGCACGTCGCCCACAAGGTTGCCCACAATCTCCAATTGTTGCAGGAGTATCTCTGAACCAAAATCAACACGGCCAATAAAGCATACAGCAAGCACGCTGACTCAAAGCAGATCAGTACTCCTGATTGGCTAATCGGTTCCCTCATTTGGCTCAACCACCAAAACATTAAAACGCGCTGACCATCCCCAAAACTCAATCACAAACGACTCGGCCCGTTCAAAATCACCAAGAAGGTCTCATCTCATGCCTACCGACTCGCCCTTCCCCCTAGAATGAAGGGTATACACCCTGTCTTCCATGTCCGACTCCTCAAACGCCACAACCCCGATGCCTACCCTGGCCAGCATAACGACCCACCCCCTCTGATTGAAGTTGATGGAGAGAATCAGTACAAAGTGGAAAAAATTCTCAACTCTTGTATGTATCAGAGTAAGGTTCGTTACTTGGTTCAGTGGCTTGGGTATGGACCCAAGGACAACACTTGGGAACCCTTTGACAATCTTGGTGAAGCTACTGACGTGCTCTGAGACTTTCATAGGTACTTCTCCAAAAAGTTGCAATCGGAGGGCTCCAGCATCAGGCAATCAAGGGGCCATTGCCATTGATAAGACACTTGGCAATGAGTGCTGACTGCCTGGGTAAGGTTGTTGAGCCCTGCACCAACTTCAAAGAGGGATGGGCTGCCCAACCTGCTCCAAACCATTGCGAATAGCACCTCCAGCCGGGGTGGTGGTGTCAAGGAGGGACTGGTGAGCCCGTACAACCTCTGTAAATGACTCAGGAATGGACTGCCGAGAGAAAGGAAATCACCCACCCAAGGATTGCACCTGCTCCAACGCCACTTGCCAGACTAACCACTTGCATTGCACCGAAGGGTTGGGGAAGTCCTGCAGAGGGCTTGGCAACGCTGACAACAAACACAGAGGGCTCCTCTTGTGAGCGCAGTTGATCTGCATGCCCACATCCATTGCCCACACCTCCTTCTCCTCCTCCTTCTCCTCCTCCTCATCCTCCAAGCAGTGATAACGGTTAAGTTCATCCTGCGCCCTCCTCGCCTCTTGCCACCACTGCAACTTAGACAACCGCAACCGCTCATTGGCGCCGGTCACCGCCAACGTCCTCCCTGCTCCCTCTCCATCTCCAACCGAAGCCTTGCCACCTCTCCCTCTGTCCTATGAACCTGATCCAGTAATTTGGCACTCTTGCACTGCGCTCCTCGCATCTGCTGATTGAGTTGATCATGGAGCTGGATGTTTTCTGACCTGGAAATGACTAAGTCAGTTGAAGGACCTGACAACAGCAAAAAAACGTGCGCAAAGGCAAATTTTTTGGCAGGCAGAGACTTGGCTCAAGCACACTTCGGCAACAAACAACTTGATGAAGGCTCAGCATGTCATTTCCCTTTCAACACTGTCGACGATCCAGCCAGGGGGCCTCCGGGTTTGCTGAACAAGACAGGGAACTCATGCGCCCTGGTTAGCGAGAGTACTGGTTCCCATGCCATGTGCACCCAAGTCACCCGATGATCTCCTGGGAGCAGCGAGCCAACCTTGGGCTCGTACTTGCTCAAACTGTCTCTGGGTGGCGCAATCATCCCCTGTGCAAGCAACAAATGAGTGGTGCTGTGCCAAATGCCTCATGCTGGAACCCTGCCACCTCTCCCCGTTGATCCCCTTGCCCTGCCTCTGCCTCTGCCTCTCCTCCGCTTCTCCTTGGCCCCCTCCAGCGTCCCCTCCCACTTGGCCTTGAGCGAGCAGCCCAGATGGTTCTTGCAGCAGAAGGTGCAGACACCGAACTGCTTGCAAGAGTCAGGGAGGGGCGGCACCAATGCACAATTGTCGCCACGACGGCGACAACAATTGCACTAGCAACCAATCAGCATCAGAGTAGGCAGAGAGGAAGGGAAGACTCACCAGCGTGTTGGCTCCCCACCAGGCTTGTGAAGGACCCATTGCCGGTGCAGGCTGCACCACCACCACCGGCGACAACAAGTGTTGCTGCCCCAATGCTCCGGCTCTCAACGATTCTGCCAGCAGGGGACACAGAGCATTTAATTCTGGGAGACCATCAAAGGCATGAACAGAGAGAAGAAATGATACTCACACGCTCAGAACAGCACGTCAATCCTCTGCCAATCATGCTCCTGCTCCCGGAGCCTCTCCCCCCTCTCCCATGCCTCCCACATGGTGGTGTTGTCATTTGTTGGTGTGGAGGTTTTGCGTTGTGGAGCGGACATTATGGTGAATAGAAGAAAACAAGGAAATGAGCTTATTTTTTTCAGCCTTATAGTTGATCTGATCATTTTCCCCACCCCTGCATTGGAACACGCCTCAACACTGACACGTGCCTTGAGGGTCTTGACGCTAGCAGGGGGTGATGTCATGACCCCACCTTTTTTGCCTCATCGCTATTCACAACTTCCACCGCGTATCCTTCCTCCACCACCACCAGCAACTCCTGACACATCACATGCATCATCAGATGCATCACTGGCCATCCCCTTTTGGCCACATCACCAAGACATGCCACGATGGCTCGCCACAGCTCGCTCCCACACCTGGCTTACCATGTACCGACTATACAATCCTGTGCCACATGTCTCGGTCACCCTATTGGTCTTCACCGACATCATTCCGATGCCCTGTTCTGCCATAGTACTCAAACCATTGTACCTCTGTAGTCAGTCCCTAGTCTTGATATTAACCCCAGTATTTCCAGTCTCTTCCTATCTCACTTTACTTGTCTTTCTTGTCTCTACTCTTGCAATCCATCACTGTTTCCCGGTTATTTCTGTTTCCCGGTCTTCTCAGTTTCCTGGTTTCTTTGCCGACGCTTGACTAAGTCCATCTCTCGAACACTTTTGCTTCGACTTAGCGATTGCTGACCCCCAAACCTGACTTATCACTGCATCTTGTGCTCCACAGCAACACAAGATCACTCCAACACCCCGTAAGTCTACGTGCCAGTTCGCAGATCTCTCTGACTAGTAGGTTCTTGCTCTAGGTGAGAGCCCCCAGGTTAGCGGGACCTGACATATGCCAGGAGCAATGCTTCAGAGGCTTTGGAAGCATGGAAATGAACTGTACAGTACATATAAGCTACAAAAACAAGAGAAAACCCTAAAAGGGCCCATGTCCAAAAATGGAGGTCTTGCTGGAGCAACTGCTGACTAATGTCCAAAAATGGAAGTCCTGCTGGAGCAACTGCTGACTAATGTCCAAAAATGGAAGTCCTGCTGGAGCAACTGCTGACTAATGTCCAAAAATGGAAGTCCTGCTGGAGCAACTGCTGACTAATGTCCAAAAATGGAAGTCCTGCTGGAGCAACTGCTGACTAATGTCCAAAAATGGAAGTCTTGCTGGAGCAACTGCTGACTAAGCAGGCAATGGCTGAAAATGGAAGTCCCCTGATACTTTCAGTGTTCTGCTTAAAGCAGTACACTACCAATAGGGCAGAGGCAGTTTGTAATCGGAAAATTGCTGCAGTGACTGCATTGTTGATTATAGCTTCCATGTCCTCCTTCTTAACTTAATTGTCAGAGGGGTTAATCGATTGGGGCGAAGGCATTCTATACTGGTCGGCATAAATTGGCTGATGTGTCTGGGCTGATAAGGGTCATATAACATTGATAGTACTTGGGTTTGTAGATTGTTAGGATTTGATAGAACCTCACCATTGTAATTATTTGGTGCCACTGCCATGGTCAATGTACCATATAGTACAAACTTTCCTGCCTTGTAAATGATTTCCATATCATATGGATTGTCAGTGGCTTGGTCAAAATGCTTGATTTCCAGTCAGTGCCGAATCCGACTCTACAATGACATTGGAATACCTCCCTGGAATATCCTCCTTTCCTCATTTCTTACCAACTTCCCATTTTGGATTAACTATTGTGCCATCTTCTGAAAGTTCCTGTAGTACTTCAAAAACACCGTTAAGTTAGCAATCTCTGATTTAAAAGTATCATTAGCTAAATTTTCCAATTTGATCCTAGTTGTTAAAACAGGCAAAGCACAGGGGACTGAATAGTCACTAAAGCTGAAGTCCGGAGTTAGAAACTGTGTGTATTGAATGTAAGTGAAATACTAACCTGAAGTCCGGAGTTAGAAACTGAGGGCTTCAGGTGGAACTACATGAGT
>JAGGAX010025272.1:0-10999 GCA_017657335.1 Termitomyces titanicus | reverse complement strand
TCAAAGGCTCATTCTCTTTCGGCTACTGTCGACTCGATCTGAAAGACAGACTTTCGATTATGACCTTCCATTGATGATTTCTCCGGCCCTTGTATGTCACACAGGTCCTTGTGCTTCTTTTCAGGCTGGTTTTTCATATAAAGGGGGGTCACTTGTCGATTTTCAGAGATCCTAACTCTCCCCTAGCACACTCTTACTCCAAGGTGCCCGTATCGTATAACCGGCCGTTGTTTTAAATCATACCTCTCACATATCGCACCTCTTAAGTCTAGCATGAGCATTGTAGGATCCCCGACGCTCAGTCTATGCGCCGTCTCCGGAAGTTTTCCCTTTCAAACGAAATACCTCACGCTTCCTCTTGACGTCACGATCACACTCGGAGCGGAGGACACAGATCCCACTCAAGGGAACGTCGCTTCACCAACGAACGGCTGGTTTGCGCCACAGAAGCTCGGCGGAGAATCTCCCGTGTTGCCTCTTCCATTGAGCTCGTCGCATTCAGAAGTATGGTGGGATGGTCTCAACGTAAGTAGGAGTCCTGTTGACTGCCGGACGTGAGCTCATCCTCATGTATTGCAGGTATATATCCGCGATCTCGACAGCCCTTTCGGAAGCTACGTGAACAATATCAGAATCACAGGTACTAGAGCCCTTAGGGCTGGAGACATCGTTGTACGTCAACTTCTTTCGGCCTAGCGGCTAGTCTGTGTGGCATTGCTAAAATCCCTCACATCGTACCCAGAGTCTCGGCTCCAAAATTGCTCGCAACTCCAACACACCAAAATACATATTAGACGACCATCTTAAGCCCATCGTCGCTAGGGTATCGCTCGCAGGTATCTCGACTCCATGAAGGGTTCCAATCACGATCTCGTTCCTTTCATGATGACGCATTTGTAACATAATCATTTCCCATGTACTCCATCCGTATTGTATTTTATAGGCCATCATGATCATCCGTGCTTCTCATCCATTGCTCTGGTTCTCTTCTTCGAAGGGTGTTCTTAGAGGCTCCGTCGTCTCGAAGAAACATATGGAACCATCCAGTCAAGCAACTATAATTAACGCGTGGAGTGTGATTACACATTATCCTCTCCGCTCCGTTTGACTCCTGATGGCCGTGTAAAAAGTTCGTGTTGGGTGACTGCGAATCTTTGGAGAAGATCCAGAATACTTGGTTATTTCTTTGATGCACATTCTTTTTGGACCCTTGAGATGCCCATGGGAGATTCTTTTGTAGCGTTCGAAGGTCATTTTAGCTAATGTCAACATAAATTTGGACATCCTTTTGCAATTGAGCAACTCGAAGCAATTCAGACTCGGAGTACTTATTTCATCAATGCGAGTACTTGAACTTTGAGGATAAGTGACGAGATGTCTTATCTGCCCAGAATTACCACAAATTATTTTTAGACTGTCTTCTAGCGCTGCTGAGCGCTCGCTCGGTGAATTCGGTCTAGGTAGAGCTATGTCTGATGTTAAGGATATCTGTATTCACACGTTGCGCGAGGTATGTGCTTTGTCTGGTCTTAAGAATATATGTATTCACACGTCGCGTGAGGTATCTAACAGGAAGCAGCCTCGAACGGATACTACCGCTAAACAATTGTACTTCATAATAAAACTGTAACACATGTCAAAATGTACGTCAAGGTTCTTTTGTCCTATAGCGATACAATAAGATAATCCGGTCCAATAACCACATGCTAGGGGGGTGCGTACCATACGAGAAATGGAGGGGGACCTTGTGCAATGGAGCGATCGCAGGCGTCGTAACTTGTGCCAACCCTCTGATATTAATACTGATGGAACGTTCTCAAAATCACAAAAAAGGCCCTATTTTTTTCGGTGGTCGTGATCCAGAAAAGGATCACAATATCGTGGCCGCTTGGCCGCTTGGCGAGATCCAGAGAGATTCAACCTCAAAAATGCCGCGTATCAGAGATTGATGGTACCTTCGGAATGCTTAACGGATGTAGATCCCCCCGTTGAACACAGAGGAGTTACTTAGGACCTTGCGAACGCAAACTTAAAGCCATCCACCGAGACCGACTCGGAGGCGCGTGATCATCAAAATCCACCTATCGGATTTCAAGCTTGTCAAGCATTGGCCATATGTAGAAAACTTGTTCGGTGACTGACGGGAAAATTTTGAACTCGTATGACACTGAATATGTGAACCTGCGATATAAGTATGTACATAGTACCTTTTTGTCATGATGGCAAACGCTTCAAGCCTCATTCCGCCTAAAAGGTATGAAAATAGATCAAGATGTCGTCCGAGGATTTCCCGCCATCCAGAAACCAACCCTAAGAGTTCGGAGGTCCATAGGTAACAATCTCAGCCAAATAGATTCCGGTTGGCTGCTGTCCTGTCCTACATAATAGTCACAGGTTTGCTGATGTGGGCGTAGTTACTGTGTTCGTTCCGATCTTCCGATAGACAGTAAAAAAAACTGCAGGCACGATTACTAGTAGCTAGCCGCCAAGTATCGGTGTCAAGGTGCGAAGATATCATCAACTTACCAGGGGAAGGAAGAAGGGTTGGTTACCAGCAGTACGATGTGCTGCCATCGACAACGTTTGCGAAGCACGCCTAGCACTGAACCACTGCAATAAAACCCAAGTTTATGGTCGCTCAATCGATTTAGAGTACATATGACCTTTCACTAAGAATACTGATCAGAAGGAGAAAGTGAGGAAGCATGTTAGGAGTACAGAATGTCCACAATCGCGCCTAAACTTCCTTTTCAATACCAAAGTCATACTCGTGGTGCTCGAACGTCCCAGTAAGTTTCGCGCCCATTTTCCCCAATAAACTCGGATGTTTCTTATGCTTTGACTCGATGGTACTAGAGCGCACCGTGCCTCTTCCCAAAGACCCATCACTATCCTCTCCACTCGAATCATAGACCTCCTCACGATCATCATTCACCGAATCCTTCTCAACGTCCCCCGACTCCACCGCACATCTCAACACTTCCATAACCTCTTTCATATGCCCATCCTTAGCGGCCGCATCTCGATGACAATCACTCAGCCCAGGCCTCAACCTCAACTTGACCATGATCTCTCCCACCCTCTCTCCTACAACATCCATGCAATTCACCTCAGCCCTCGCGAGCAAGCCACGCTCATTCTTCCACACCCCAAGCGGCACCTCAACATCTTCTTTATCAGGCAAATCTTTGAACCACAATACCGCAAATGCCAACGTCCGATCCGACATGAGCCCCATTATCGCTTTATGCTTCTGCTTCCGGAACTCAATAACAAGACAAGACGCATAGCGCCTGGTAACCGGCAGCCGAACGTTCCGAACGTTCTCGCGGGGTCTCCACCCCCCATCCGTCTGCGCATCCATCTTCCTCTTCCCGCTCTTCGTGCGGAACACAAGTCTGCACGCCGCCAAGTCCGGCGGGAGACTGAGCGACGCGCGGACGTGTAGTGGTTCGATCTCTAGTCGGGCGAGGTCCCACCCGAGCAGGCGCGTGGGGAGCTGGAGCTGGACGCTCCGGAATGTGAGCGAGAGACACATGCGTCCGTAGCCCATCCCCCCGACGAGTGGGAAGGTGTCGGTGAGGTGTGATGTGCCCCGGAACGCGAAGAGGTCGGGAAGAGGGAGAACAACGACACCGAGGAGGGGGTGGGCTTCGTGTATGCGTGCGTCGCGTACGGATATCATGATTATGGTGGATCGCCAGTCGCGGATGAATTTCTCGGTAGTGGCGTTGTACTTTTTGACGATCAGAGTCCAGAGTCAGTGGGGATTCGGAAGAATGTAAGAGATGCGAACTCACGAAAGGGTTGTTGGACTTCATCTTCGTTCGCGTTTTATACACCGTCTGGTGGTTGATGATAACCGTACAATACGGGCTCGGCAGGTCACCCGCCTCATCCTCACGGCCCTCTTGGATCCCACCCTCCTTGGTCTTTACAAACTCAAGCCCATCGATCTTCTCGATTCCGATGCTTATAATCCCACTTGGCCAAGCTTCGTCCGGCGGCGATGTAGGGATGATATCCCGAATTTTCTCATGTAAATCCTGCTTCTTCTGTTGTTTAATGCCCTCGGGCTTTGGATCTTGCGCCTCCTGGTGCTCCTTCTCGGTCTCCTGCTCAATGTTATGCATGAGTCCTTGAATGTTATCGTACCGCTTAGCTAGATGTTGCTCGAGCGTCGTTTTAGGAAAGTATCCGCATTCCCAGGAGAGTGTACCTCGATGTGGCTTGCCATTGGTTCTGGCGAATTGATCTTCGCGAGCAGAAAAACGATTGGATGAGTGTAGGATAATATCTTTCAAAGGAAATTCAACGGTGCCGAGATGGTCGTCAGCGGTGAAGATATCTACATAGGTAATTGTTCAGACGTCGGTGGGGTGGAAAAGCGAGATGGACGTACCGGAATCCCAGAGTTGAAGTCTTAGCGATTCGTTGGCGTTTGTCTCGGATGGGCCGACAAGCAAGATGGCCGTTTCCTCCCATACAGGATAGGCGTCGCTCTTGATAATTCTGAACGTGTCACTGAAGTCAGAGAATGGTCAATGCAGTGTTGTCAAACCGCATACCTGGTCGACCAAAGCGTTTTCCCCCATTTGCTCCATCCGATCTTGACGTAAGTGTCCCCCTTCTTCGCGTCCTTCGTCGCGAAAATATTTCCCCCATCCCCATCAACAAAGCCTTTTGCACTCCTGACAGTAACAACAAGCACCCCCTCTGCCTGAGTATCTTTCTTCTCTTCCCCCATCAACATCGTCTTCAAGTCCAACGTCAAGCTCCTCGGCGCGACATACTCCGAGACGACGCCATCAATATTCTTCTGTAACCAATCCGACAAGAAAGGTATATCCATCAAGTTAAAAAAATTCTTCGCGAGGGGTGTGCACGCGATCGTTGTCTTGGGTTGGCCAAGGAACGTAAGCGTACACAGTGCAAAGAACGGGGGGTTAGGCATCAACTGTATCCGAATCCTCAGAGTCGCGAGCAGCCCCGTCAGCTCGACCCACACGGGTATAACCACACCCCCCGGAAACTGAAACTCAATCAACAAATGGGCGTTCTCCGCCCTGTCACGGAGTCTCTTCCCTTTCTCTCTCTGGATCGTTTTTGCACGATACGCAACCGCTACTTCGATATTGAACAGGTCGCCTTGTAGACGCCCGGGATCGAGCCACCGGATGCCGAGGATACGCACGGGCTCGGAGCCCTGCCCGATGTTGGCGACGTGGACGCCATGAACGAAGGAGGGGAGGGAGGCTTGAAGAGCGTCTTCGAGCATGTCAGATATAGAAGTGAAGAGGGCGGGGTTGACAATTGGCCAGAGGGAGTGGAAGAGGGAGTTGAGCCATATTGCGGATTCGGGGGATTGGTGAGGAGATTGGAAGGGGGGACGTAGAAATTGGAGGGTTTCTACTTGTGTGGACGGGGCAGAATCTGCATTTGGAGATTCGATTGTATCTGTGAAGATAGCAGGCTGGAACGATGATTGATTGATAAATTATGGAGATCAGAAATGGCAGTATCATTTACTTACCTCAATGCCAATGTTGATATTGAGCTTCAGTCGGGGCTGGATTTCTTGTTGGAAAAATCGGAGAAGGACCGAGAAGGGCAAGAAAAGGACACAGACGCCGACCATCAACGCGAGCGCCAGAGAGCCCCATACGCCGGCAAAGAGCTCCAGCACGCCGAACCCCGGTCGGCCCAAGAACTTGCTCCATACCCAGAGAGCCACTAGGCCTGCAGGTCCTCCTGCAGCAGTAACGAGCATCGCAATAATCGCCGTTTGTATCTTCGTCTTGCTCTCCACCTCCGAGTCAGCAGGTATGTGCCATCTGCCTCTCCGCAGCTCCTCTTTCAAAACAGGCTCGAGTGACACATGTGGCTGGTTAGAATCGACCTGGCTGTGCTCCTCGTGTTTAGACGAAAGCCCATCCTGTCCCTTCGCAGAATGCGATGGAATCTCGTTGAGTTCCTCATCTGCATGATCGTGTACGACGAGCGGGACGTGTGTGACAGGATCTGTCACCTCGCGCGTGTTCTTCCTGATATTAGGCTCAATCATAAGCAGGTATGTAGGTTTTTTAGCATGCAATAGAGCTGAAGTGTTATGGAGAAATATCAAAGTGCTTGATGTCAGACTCTACTCTGTGCCAGCCGCCGACCCCACGAGGCACCGTGTGAGCAGCTGATGAACATGATGCATGATGCAAAACGGAGTCGGGCGGTACTTGGGTGGGAAACGATGGTGAAGTATAGGAATTGACACGACCAGTCATCATCAAAAATCGGTTTGTTTGGCAACGTAACGACATTCACATCAGCTCCTTCTTAATAGCGTGCTTCTACCCGCCATTAAACGTCAGTAACTAACATGATTTATAATAATGCTCTTTTCTGACTCTCTCTTTAGCTAAAGTTTAGTTACCTGTTGCAATTTACATACCATGCTCGTCATAGGTTGCTTCAACTCTTTCTCAAGTTACCTGTTGAAATTTACCATTCTCGTCATAGGCGGATTCTTAATGACATATGAAGACGCCAAAGCTTGGGCACTACGCTACTATCCCGACATCGATTTCTACGATGACGACCTAATTCCCTATATAATTCAAAAGTACAACGATAAGCATGATGGGGAGAAGTTCCAAGTTATAGCTTCCAAGAAAGGCATCTGTTATTGTGTATTCGTTACACATGCCATCGAAGACCCAACTGCGACACGCGCTAGATTTAAAGGTTTCCGCCTAAACGAAGCCGACAGGAGGTTCCAGAGGACCTTGTTCTCTGACAAGGAGGATGCGGACAAGGTTAGATTTGTGACCATTATCGACCCATATAATAGATACTACTAGAGGCGACTGAGGTTTCCCGCACATCCTCATCTTCATTTCGACTCCAGAACGGATGTACTGTTGCTTGTTCATGTAGTCCATGTGTCTGTTACTTCGCCGCGTATCAAACGTCATATTATATCTGTGCATACCATTCTGGACATTGGCGCAAGATGATGTTCTAAAGAGTTTACGTACCAACTTGAATCCGAAACCAAGCTCCTTGTCCTCTTTGCAATCGCTGCTTCTGGATTATTCTGCCTTGTCGGAGTTTCTGGCTTTGCCGTTCGCGAAGGGTACGAGAAACCGAGGAATTTTGAATGGGAAAAATTATGGGAGGGAAGTGGGACAAGTGTTAATACGCTTGTTCCAGGCTTGTATAGCGTCATTTGGTACGCTTGTTGTCCTCGATTGTGGCTCAGGCTTATCTCTTCCCTAGGTCCTTGACTGGTAACGCAAACGCTAATTACGCTCTTTCCGAAGTCAAGGATTCCATTCGAACTATAAAGCGTGCGGCACCTTTGGCGATGTTCTTCGTCACTATGGTGTACACGTTCATCTATGTGGCCTAATTTACGGTAGTGTTAAAAGGCGATATTCTTAGGAGCCGGAGGATCGTTGCGTGAGTCGTCTTTCTATATTTGACAAATTCGTCGTTGCTAATTCTTTACAGCGCGTTATTCTTCCGTAATTTATACGGGCCAACAACCGAGAAGGTCTGCCAATCTGTCAAACAACTTAAATTCTCCTCTAACCCTGGCTATGCAGGCTCTCAGCATGTTCGTCGCCCCCTCCGTTCTCGGGAACTTTCTTGCAGGAAAATTTTCTCAAGGACGTGGTGCGTATTACATATGACAACTCTACGTAATCTCTTGATCCCTCAGTCATTCAAGAACTTGGACGAGGGGGAATAGTTCCTTACTCATCCTTCTTCGCAAGCAACAAACCCTTCAACGCCCCTCTAGCTGGTTCATTCACTCAATACCTCGTCCCATGCGTATTCATGCTGCTTCCACCACCCAGTGATGTATATCTATTCACGTTAAGTCGTACGTTTAAAACTCCTGGCACCACCCCCCGTGTAAGGTGGCCTGGAGGGCTAGTGTCGTCTTACTGCTCTACAATCATCAGTACTCTCGGGCCTTGATCTGCCAGAGGACTGTTGGGGGGGCTGCGAGTGTCCACACTTTTGACCGCGGTTACAGGCTATACATAAATAATGGATTAATGACTGGCAACCGGTAATGGACCCATCTAATTGTACACATTTTGTAGATATATGATTGTATGTTCGCCCAAATTTCCTGTTTCTTCCCCATTGCCCTTGATGTCTATATCTACGAATATCATTCCCCAAGCCATCCCGGGCCTTCCCTCTCGAGATAAACTCGTCAAGCTATGCAAGGCCCACTGGAGAGAAACTTTCAGAACCAAACAAAGTATTCCCTCTCATTATGTCTACAGGCCCCCCACGTCTTGTGGTACTGCTAGCCCTCTGGCTATCATTAAATTTGGTAACCGAGTCACCCTCGGGGAAGCTCGTACCCAAGCCTACATTTTCAATTCTCTGAAGCATGATCCTGCCCCCTTCTTCAAGGCTCCGGAAGTCTACGATGCCTCGGAAGAGCGTTCACGGGGTTATATCGTCATGGAGTATGTGGCCGGCGTGGCTGCCACTGAAGTCGATGTTCCACGCATCGTGGACGCGATTAAGTGGCTTTTGATGTTGCCACTGCCCGGGGATGGAAAGCTTGGACCTGTGGGGGGTGGTCCGATGTCTCATAGGCGAGATGAAGAAGGACCAATATATGAGTCCGTGCAATGAGTCCGTGCAACAGATGGATCTCCATCTCAACAATGTGCGCTTGTATTCTGATCAAAATAGATCACTCCTACTGATCGTGGCAGGTGTTGAAGTTTCAACAAATTACCGTTGACCTATCCGCCGACCCTATCTGCTTCTACTATGATGACATCAATATCAACAATTTTATTCTGTCAGGAAAAGACTTATATGCTATAGATTTTGCGGATGCAGGATTTGCTCCAGTATCTTTCATTTACTCGTTTGCAAATCCACGACCAGGTTCTCGTCGAATTCTCCAACACATCAAATTTCCAGACTCGCAAAACCTGCCGGGTCTGCGACGTGCCGGATATCTTTTCAAGATGACTAACAATTGCAAGTTAGGTATGTGTGAAGATTGATTTGCTACAGCCTGAATTCAATGACTGAGCAGTGCTCTTGTAGGCTGGAATAAACCTGTATGGTTGTAGACGATAAGGAGAAAAGAAAAATCCAAACCATTGTTTTCTATGTGTAACCAAGGGGGAGTCAAAGATAAAATATGACATATAGGGTTGGATTTTTTTTACGGCAGGTGTGCTGGACTAACTAACCAACTAATGACTAATATTTCTAAATAAAGAAATTGGATCATTATGATTTCCAGACCCCATCATTCTCAATGTTGTTTTGGCCCCACTGTGCTTGTTTGCTATCTGTTTAGTCTTTGCTCTAACCTTATGCAATGAAGATGATACATATCCTGAAGATGAGAAATCATTTACATCATTTATACACTCTTACCCATTGAGTTTCACAGTCAGCATGTTTACATTGGATTGCCTTGTTCATTTCAACCATCAGAGACTGTAATACCACAGATAAGTACATTCTCCCAAGATGGACTGTAAGTCCTTTGTTTTCCTCCTCATCCATATTGAGTTAATCTTTTCAGTTTTCAGGGCAGAAAAACTCCAAGTGAAAGTCAACCCTGAAAAAAGGGTCTATTGTTGGCATCTGGTATGTCACCATCAACCTTGCCCCTTCACTATTCCTCTTTGTCTTTTATTGGCCCTGGCGCCACATACTACCATTGTTCTACATTACATATATACACATTGCTAGACTACACACCAACCCTCAGTTACTTATCCATTGATTGAACTGAGGGTGAGTACCACTACTGATACCTATGAATCTGGACTTGCATACTAATACTACACACATAGACTAATTACTTACGGATTCATCAGGTATATTACCCTTAGTTACTTATCCGTTGATTGAACTGAGGACTAATTACTTATGGATTCATCAGATTGATCAGTGTGCTGAGTATTGGGTTTTAACAGGTTATGGGACATTGCTGTGATGCACTCTAAAGCGACATTGTTAGGAACCGCTTGCTCTGCACCCCTTCACACTAGGCACAGATTGCCCTGACTTCACATCTTATCACGTGTCCCCATTTGTATCCATGCTCCATCCTTGAATTTTTTTTTCTTTGTTCTCCTCTACTCGATGGACATATGCTATGGGATCCACCTCCCCAGCCTCTATCATGCTACCTAGTGACGCTGCCTATCCTTGCGTTTGCCCTGCCAAGCTCAATGCTCACTGGCCGGCTTCAGAAACCCTCTTCAACCACACTACCGGTGAATTCATGAAATGGTCCAACAAACTTGAAATCTTCTTGCAGCAAAGCGGCCTCAATCAGTATATCTTTGCACCAGAAAAGAAACCAGAACGTCTCATCACCCCACCAGACGCCATCACTGAACCCATCACATACACCAACTGGCTATCCAATAATGATCTCATCATTGGCGTCATCCATGCGGCAGTCTCTGAAGCCAAACAAGAAGGTCTTAGCACTGATGGCACAGCCAAGGAGTGTTACAACGCACTTAAGGCTAGGGCTCAAAGCGAGGGCCCAGTGAAACAGGTTGCTCTTATCTGTGAAGCTCTGATGACTTACATGCCTATTGCAGAACCAATTGAGACTACTGCCTGGAAAATCTGTGACCTCATCGATTGAGCATTTGCCATTGGAACGATCGACAAGGACCTACTCAAATGCATTGCGCTTCTCAACTTGATCAACAACAATCGTTTGAATCCATACAGACTCAGGTATCAAGAGGACTCGCCGACTCCACAGTGGCAACACCCTACAAGTCTACAGACATATGGAAGCTCTTCCAGACCATTGACAGCCTTGCCACCTTGTCAAAATCCACTGCTGCAGACACCACCCTCTTCACCAGAGACATAAAGCACAGCTGTACCCACAATCACAGCCTGTAAGGGCGACCTCTGGAGGCTGTGGCGCAATCACACAACTGGCAGAGGGAGATCCAAAGTCTATTGAGTACTGTAC
>JAGGAX010025271.1:0-11021 GCA_017657335.1 Termitomyces titanicus | reverse complement strand
CGACAGGCTCGTAAAAGTTACTTGGGGGGTCATGGCGTTTTGCACTGACAAGCTTCCACCCGGTACTTTGCAAGAGGGTATCCAGCTGCCCGATCGTTCTTTCTTGGGAGTTAAGCCAGAACACTATCTACACAATCCTGATAGGTTTGATCCCGGACGGGCAGATTGAGAAGACGTACCCCAAGGTCAAGAAGGTAGGGCATCACATTTACCGCACCATAATTAGGTAAGAGAGGCGCTGGTGCTTCTTTATACCCACTATTCAAGCCCGATTCAATCGTATGATCATGACAGGCATATGCGATAATGCTGTCAACTATGACGAGCTTAGTGTCGGCCGTTGCAGCTGCACGGAGTGCCGAGCACAGTACGGGTCCGACCAGTTATGCAGGATTTGCTTCATGATGAATACAGAAGCATTGGTTACGGTTTGAGGGGCGAAAAAATTATGAGCTGTGTATACAGACTTTTTTCAGAGCGGATCAGAACTATGGATGGACAAAACCTACATGCGAAGGAAAGCCTACCCGTCTAAACGATTTCAAGATATTCCTTGTTCCAATGCTGTAGACGCAAAGAGGCGAGTAATTTGAGATTAAGGATTGATTTTCCAACGCACAGCTATTCCTTCCGTGCATACTTCTGGAAGATCCTGTACGATAAACTTGAGATGATCGTTCTTCTCAGCGACCGCGACTGAAGATATCCCAATCCCACCGCCAACCTCGACAATAATAGATCCTCGGGGTCGGGATTTCCAGTCTATCACTGATCGAAATCATGATCAGACTATATGAGACCACACCATATTAGTTTCAGTAAGAACGGACCGTCAGAGTCCAAGAGATCAGGAGGCTGCATCTTTGTGACACCACACATGGCAATGGCGAAGCGACGACGACGATATGACTGCTCTTTTTTCTCATACCAAAGCCAGAGGGGAAGGTCCACACCAAAAGCACGGTTGAAAGGAGCGTGATTGGGTTCATTGGAGCGGCCTGTATTCGGGTCTGTGATATTTTCAAGGAGCTGCGACGAAGATTTGGCACCATCGCCAAGCCTGGAGACCTGTTTGTGATGCTCAGACGATGACTGACAGAGCTTACAAGTGCTCCAAGAAGGCTGCAAGTCCAGACGTTCCTTCATATTTGTCTTCTGGCCTTCAGCGGGTGTCAAAACCTTGACAAGATGAAATGAGAACTGTAAGTATGTACTTCTCAAGAAGATCTGCGACGGATTTTCCCGTGTCCATGATGCTAGATATCCTCGTGTTCATAAAAACATCAGGGGTGACCTCTCTATAACACTGATCTATGGCTAACATGCGAAGTAACCTGCCTGGAAGAGAACCGTCAGAATCTGTATGGTCCAGCAGGAATAACTCACCGAGTTTATTGCTATCTATATTACATATTTCTGCGATATCTTCGACGTGCATTCCCTGTCGGCAATATATGGAAGTGGATTTGGGCAAAGATTTGGAACAACGCACCTGTGGCTCCGCTTCACGCAAGATTTCTGTCACATTGAGCTCCAACACTGTTCGTAGGGCGGCACTCTTGAAGTGCTATAATCCGAATGTTACTCTATTGAAATGTCACTCTGAAGACCATACGGTCCATATCCCGGATGCGATGTTCATGATTGACATATGAGGTGGTAGAACACGTGTGGCAAGCTGCAGTGCAGAGGCAGCGATGATGTTGGTTGCTTCGACCGCAATCTGGCTGGCTCGAAATGCTTCCGATTGTGGTGTGAACGGTTGATTCGGGTCGGGCAATTGCAAAGGTGTATTGTTATCTTCACATGCCTGAAGCAATGTTGACACGGATGAAACAATCAAATTCGAAAGCTGTTGAACCTCGGTCGCCATGGAGAGATGAGTCGAGGTGAAAGGACTTTCCTCTACGAAGAGGCTAAGTAGGAGCTGACAACGTAAAACGCACCAGGTCCGACCTTTTGAATACTCTGCCATAGTTTCACGACGAATAAGGAAGTTCGCCGAAGCTTTGGCCATGGGCCACGCGGGCAATAGATCT
Source organism: Termitomyces titanicus (assembly GCA_017657335.1). NCBI lineage: Eukaryota > Fungi > Basidiomycota > Agaricomycetes > Agaricales > Lyophyllaceae > Termitomyces > Termitomyces titanicus. Next base: position 8,982 of record JAGGAX010025271.1, on the reverse strand, counting down.
AAGTACATACTTAATACGATCAGAAATGCACCCATTCACTAGCAACTACTAGCCTCCCACCACAGGCTCGAGGAAATCAGGTTCAACGTTCGGAATACCTTTTTTTGAACACTGAATTTCTACACATATTGATTTCCTTCAACCACGAAGGATGCCTGGGTCGGAGGCTGACTAGCAACCGCTAGTGGTCAATAGTGTTTCCTTTGATATCATGATAATTGATATCCATACCTTTTGTCCGGACTGAAACTGGCAGAGAAAAGCAGAGAAAGTCGAAACAGTCTTTCTGTTTCGAGCCAAATTGAGAGCTTGAGGCCTTTAAAATTAGAGGACGCTTTAACTGGACTTTTGGTTAAACCTGTTGCCAATTACTCGATGTGTTCAGTCAGGTGGGCAAGGGCGATTGTTGAATCAACTTCTCGGTTGATGTAACTATGCGCACGAGTTGTGGAGTAGATAACAATTCTCAAGGTACATCAAGAAAACTTACGTAGGTGTGTGATCTTCCTTTTATCCGGATTTATGTGGCCGGCTCGAAGCCCGCTCCTATAACCAAGCTTGAAACATTATTTTCCTGGCCAACTTGCCAAATATCCCACAGGTTGAGGCTACTTTTGCAGCAGTCAAGACTGTATGTACCGCTTTTTTTTTTTTTTTAGCCCGCTCCTATAACCAAGCTTGAAACATTATTTTCCTGGCCAACTTGCCAAATATCCCACAGGTTGAGGCTACTTTTGCAGCAGTCAAGACTGTATGTACCGCTAATTCTCAGAGGGCTCTACTATATAGAGTTTTTGGGTATCAGGTTTTTCATGGCCAACAAGAGCCAACAAGGCTTATGCTTTCAAGTCTGTTCTCGGGATCTCAAGTTCACTTCTCAAGTTCTCACTTCAGACATTTGGTGAGAGTCACTTGTCCTAATTCTGTGATTTTTCAAATGCTCCTTGACAATCGGACCGCTCACGTCGTCTGTACTTATAAAGCTTCTGTTGAGGAGGTAGCAGAGACAACTCCTTCAACAGTGTTCTAGTTCTGACAGAAGGCTTTACCTAGTTTGCCGGTTCATGACTTATGTTTTAAATCTTGCCAAATCACTTTGGTACAAGTAAGTTTGCCAGGTCTCTAATGAGGATTGCATTCCCTTACTTCGATTTAAGATCGCTTCTGAAAACGTGAGATAGCCCAATATCATTAGCCGTTTACTCATGAGAGAACAGAGTGGCGTCATCTGCGGAGAATGCAGAATCGCAGTATACGTCCGGAGTTCCTCCGCTTCCTGATACTTTTCCTCGTCGAGAATATAGTAGTACTGATGCAACTTCGACTCCTCCAGTCATCACCAATCAAAAGTAGGTTTGCTATGTTTTTGGTATCAATATTAAGAATGGCACTGACAGTATGTTTTAGTCCCCTTCCGACTTTGTTCGCTGTCATCATAGGAATAGGCAAATATGCAGATCAGAGGCTCAATCTTCATGGTCCCACCAATGATGCGAATGCAGTGAAGGAGTTCCTCACTTCTAAACTTAAAGTTCCAAAAAAGCGCATCATCATTCTGCAAAACAAAAAGGCCACGCGCAAGAAGATCTTGAGCGTCCTGTGGAGCCTTGCTGATCACAGCGCCATCCGACCAGAAAATCCTATCCTCATTTATTACGCTGGTCATGGCAGTAAGGCACGACCACCAACAGGTTCTTGGCCCACGACCAGCGCGGATGGGAACATCGAAATGCTCCTTCCCCATGATTTCAAAAAAGAAGGATCGAAGAATCTTCGAGGTCAAGGTATCTTGGACATTGAACTCGGTCGGATTCTCACCTCTATCGCAAGTAAGAAATCGGACAATATTGTGAGTAATTGCCTTTCCCTTGATCTGAGGTTTCAATGCTAAACTGTCGTCAGACTGTTATTCTCGACTGTTGCAACTCGGGCTCCGCAGCTAGGGAAATCCTAAACGACTCAGATCAAACATTTGCCCGTGGCATTGATTTACCAGAGAGCTACACTTTCCCTGAAGCGTTCTCCATCTTCGAGTCAAAATCAGAAGTCGGTGACAGATCTACAGATCATGAGGTGCACTCTCACGTCCTGTTAGCGGCCTGCAAAGCGAGTCAGAAGGCTTATGAGAATCGTAATCATGGATTGTTCACTTCGGCGTTGTTGCATCTGCTTAAGGAGAGAAAAATCTATGATCTCACCTATACAGACGCAATACAACTTTTATCCGACGTTCATATTGAGTGAGCAAGTCTGGATGCGCGTTTATTTGTTCTTATAATATATGTTCCCTAGCCAAAATCCTCAATGTTTCGGCGTTCATCGAAATCGTTTCCTGTTTGATTCAAAATCCCCGGCTACCAACCTAATTCCCATTCGTCAAACACCCGGAAACCCAGACGCGTGGACTCTGGAAGCAGGCGAGATACTTGGCATCACCAAGGGAGCTAAGTTCGATGTTTATGAGAACTGCCGTATGGATATCAAGATCGGTTCTGTTGTCGCGCACGAGATCGGTCCTTCCACCACTCGATGTTTCCCAGTCGGAACTTTATCTCCTCATCCACAACTTGCATACGCGGTTCAGATGCAGGCTGGAGACAGAGAAAAGATCGCATTTTTCATCGAATCTTCTAACCTTTATCAACAACTGATACAGAAGATGAAGGATAACAACGCGGACCGGCATCCCTTTCGTCTTGTTAAAAATCATGACGAGGAGCATGATCTCGCTATCAGACCCTCGGAAAAAGGTGCCGATTGGGTCCGAATCGAATTCAAAAATCGCACCACATCTTTCAAAAATCGCACCACATCTCTCCTAGAACAGATTCCGGCCAGGGATGTTCGATTCAACATTACAGACCTCTTGTCGATGTTATACAGCGCAGCCAGTTTCTATGGGCATCTGTATACGGCAAGCGAGAAAGATGCCGAGGAGGTTGTCGATGTCCAGTTTTTCAAACTTAAGATGATGGAAGATCCAGGATGGGAGGATAAGTTTCAAATCGGTAGTGACAATCTACGCAGTGCTGCTGGAATATTTATATCGGAGGTTGGCAAGGAATTTCCGTACGGCTACAAGATCATCAACAAATCTGAGAAACCTCTTTATGTGGCGCTCTTCTATTTTAATATAAGGGCATTGAGCATCGGTGAGGGCTCCATTACATTGTTTTCATGATGTTTCTAGCCAAATTCTGACCATAATGATTTGATTAGAGCCCCAATATTTCCCCGAGGTAGCCAAAGACAAACATGCCGAGTTCTCTCTTCAAAGAAAGGGGTGTTTAACCATTGGATATGGTGACAGCGGTTGGGGACCACGAACATATGACATCGAAGGTGATCAAGTTGTCCATTTTGGCTTTTTGAAGGTGTACGTCTCGACAATGTGGGTAGACTACTCCAAGGGCATCGAGCAATCTTCGCCATTCCAAAGTGACGGAGTTGTCGCCTCTCGCGGTACTGGAGTTTACAGCCCTCCACGCAAAGATTTGTGGGGTGAACTCAGGATCCCGGTGACCATGCGACGAAAGGAGGGAGTCACATCTGGTTGAGAGAGAAAGCGATTATACATACGGAGTGCGACGAAAGGAGGGAGTCACATCTGGTTGAGAGATAGGATATCTATACATACGGAGTCGACCTATTTTATACATATATATGTATGCGTGTGTGTGTGTGATATGAATCACTCATTGATAATGAAATACTACCTCAATGAGCGATGGACATTTGTGTGCTTCTTCTTGGGCCTACTGGTTGTGGTTCTATTCACCGACTATCAAAGTATAAACGGATGAGTAGTACATACCTGTCCTCCACTATGGCCTTGGCCACATGACTCCTCTAAATCTATCTCTGCTTTACAATGAGTTTCTTTTTGCCTTACATACTTGAATAATTCTTACTCGCAACTTTATACTTTGTTTATTGACTATGCGATTGCCTACACATACCACATCGGGCTTGGGCAAGAGCCTTCTCTTAATCAGAGATGGCAGATGAAGCATATTCGTGGATCTGATATCGTAGAAATAACAAAGTCTGTGAGGGTGCTCAGCCTGCGTCGTCAATAAGGATATTAGGGCTCCAAATCTCCAACTAGCCAAAGTAATCTCCGGGAGAAGAGGAAGTGAGCGAACGCCTTCCGGGTCGCCATAAACTAATCCGTTTACATGTAAATAACCGAGACCCCTTTGCAACTGCCTATGTGCATGTATCCACAGAATCTGTAATGGTCGTACGAAGTGTCGATAGACAAGTTGCCAATTGGCCATTGGCACGATTAGGTTCAGAACTGTTAGTCAGATACATCCGAAAGCGTCCATCCAGGGTGACATAAAGCGTACTCGATTGTTGAAGCGGAAGATCCCATAGAAAGGTCGGAAGTTTTCTGCGCTGCTTTCTCTGGATATTTGCTACATAGTCGTTGAATGATCGTTTCAAACGAACGTCCGATAGCCATGAAGCAAGTTCACTGAAGAGCAGCAAAGAACCCGCTTTCAGTAGATATTCGACCCATGTATCCTGGTATATACTACGAATAGCTTTGAGACACACTACCTGACCGTCGAATTGGCCCTTAGAGATGTCAGCGAAGCCTACTGTTGGGAGCATACAACCCAGTGTTATTTGAATGACCTGTCCAGATTTGATATATCCAGGAGCTAACCCTTGAGAGGGTTCTTAGTATAAGATCTGAATCAGATTTATCCATTGAAAGGCCTCTAACAGCTTTTGTGCCTCAGTCTGAAGCTTTGAAGTTGAAGGAGTTATTAATTGCACATAGATCGCTCAGAGAGGCGGTGACAGAATAGGAATCCTTGAGTTATCTACCTCGTATTACTCAAGGTAAGGAGCCCAAGCGACCCCTTCGTCGTAATTCGGAAAACGCCGGACTCACACCGTCACGTGCACACTGCGCTTTCGAGTCATCCGATGACCGACGTCATCAGGTTCCGAGCGAATACACCACCCTCTCCTAAGCTGACCTAACTATCAGCATTTTCGACATAAGAATCGAGGGGATCCCATAGAAAACATTCTGGGGTTTAGGGCATCTGATCTTTTTGCTGTGGAAAATACCTCTCGAAACGTAGACTCGGACTTACCTGGCCAATTTCTTTGTTCGTTTCGGAACATGGATTGCACGAACTGTGAACGAAAACAGCGTCATTTCTTATGCGAAAATTGTCTAAGAACACAGTGAGGATTTCTTGGAATCAAGGTCTCTCTTTAACCTTGGACAGAAAGAACTGATTTCAGATCGATGTTGACAGTATTCGCGACTTTCGTAGCCAGACACAACATTTCGCCTCCGATCGCCGAGAACAGGTCCTCAAAGCAAGCAAGGCTCTAGAAACGATTGAACCAGCGCGCACACGGCGAGCCACGCTTGCTGATTATCAGACGGGAGTCGATGAGGTGTTGAGTGCGCTTACGCGTCTCAGAAAGGAGAATGATAAGAGTATGTCTTCATGGTCAAGGTTTCATTGACCAAAGCTAACGAAAACGGTATTTGTGTACAGAACGCGAGAAATTGAGAAACCTAAGGGAATCCCTTGCCACCCGAAGACGTAACCTTTCTGCAGCAAATCTACTCCCACATCCAACACCTACGAATCATGTTGCGCAACGACAGGTACAAGAGATTAATGCGCTGTCAGTCACCCTTGCTCGTGCGCGTTCGGGCCTGGTACAGGAACTCGTCGAGGTCTTCAATGTCGTTGAAGTTGGGGGGAGGCCACCGATCGGCGGGAAAGCCGGTACGAAGGGAGAATGGACAATAGGAGATTTGATCTTACCTGTTCCAGGAGATATACGACGTGGGTCTGGTTTCATTTTACTCAATTACACGATGTCTAACATCGTTCTTTGTGATAGGATACCCTCCAGACCACATCAACGCTGTAATAACGCATACGATCCACTTTCTCTCCCTCCTCACATTCTACCTTGGTGTCAAACTACCCTTCGAGATATCCTGGTCTGGCGGCAAACTCGGCGTAGGATCGCCCTCCATCGGTGCAGGACGGGGTTCCGACCTCGGTGGGTGGGCGAAATGGCATTCTCGGCACCCGTTGCACCTGTCTTCTGCTCCACCTCCTTCTGTCACCAAAGATAAGGATAAGGGAAAGGACAGCGATAAGGAATGGAAAGAGAAAGAGATTGCAGCCACGCACGCGGTGACGGATTCATATGTGGAACAGGACCAGCCGCAAAGCTCGTTCACCACGGCACTCACCATGTTGTTGTATAACGTGTGTTACCTTGCGTACACGCAGAATGTGGACGTTCCGCTCGCACAGGCGGGGGATGTGTTGAGTAATCTGTGGAGTGTCTGTTGTAGTCCCGATCTTGGGAAGTCAGTTGGACTTCATTTACTTTCTTTTGATCTGTGCTGACATATGTTCCTGATAGGAAGTCTCACGAGACACTGCCAAGGCTTCCCCCTCCCACACCGCCTGGGTTCAGCCTTGACTTCGCGCAGCTTTTGCAGGCGACGACGGCGCATCCTGCGTCAAGAATAAGGCCGAGATCGGTGAATGTGAAGACTCAAACGAGGACAGCCAGTAGTAAAGAGGAGCCAAGGATCGTGGAGGAGGAAGATGGATGGGATTTGGTCGAGGGTGGGAACGACAGGTTTATGTGATTGATTTGTTAATGCTGACATTTGTATTGATGTACGCTGCCAGCCTACAATATAATGATATTCACTCGAACCTGTCAGAATCACTAAGGGCAGTGCCACGTTGCTTCACAAGGAGTTATAAAGCCTCGATCCAGCTTGGTTGGTAACCGCAAACCCAGGTTAAACGAACTCCCATGTCGAGACGTCCTGCAACCCCTCCCATTATCAACAATCCTCTCGATGACGATGACGACGAACAACACAATTTCAACTGGTACTATGCTGAGAATGCTGGCGGCTATGTCCTACCATTTGGCAAGCACGTAGGCCAGAAGATACATGAGACGAGTATATCGTACTTGTATTGGTGCCAGAGGACCTTGGATAGAAATGTTCGTGATTTCTCGTCTCATCCTTGTCCTTCATGATTCGTTGACAAAACATTTGATAACTCAGCGTTATGGTTCTACAATTTGTGCCTTTCAAGCATTCCTTGACGGCCTTCAGGGATATCTGGCAACGAACTGCGGCGATTTCAGGATTCCATTCGGAATGTATAAAGGCAATAAGATCAGCGAGTGTCCCGATTCTTACCTCGCATGGGCAAATGCTCAACCCAAGTTGGTCAACAAAGTGAGTACACTCTGTCTTGGTTCGCCAAGCGCACTTAGATATTCGTATTACAGTATGGGATATTTTTCAAAGCTGTTACGAAGTGGCTTGAAAGTGCGAATCAACAGCCTGAGGATGAAGAGACACAGCCTGAGGATGAAGAGACACAGTCTGAGGATGAAGAGACTTTAGCGGTTTCGACTCAAGCAACAGATGGTAGAAATGAGGTTAGAGCAGAGCAGCCTACTGAAAGTTCTCTGCCGAAGAACAGATCAACGTAAGTATACTACCATCTGACTATTTACCATTTCAGCTTATACTTCATCCTAAATCAAGTCATATCTTGCGTATTAGCTGCAAGATCGCAGCGAGTGTCGATGGATTGTCTGATGCTGGCCCGCAAGGAAGGAATCGGGGTAGGGAACAAGATGGTGAAACAGCTCACACAGAGCAGCCCACGACTATCTTCGAACCTGAGGTCAATCAGCATAAAGCACCTGGACGACTGAAGCAGAACACAGTGTCTACGACTGTGAAATTACAAGAGCAGTACGTTGAAGCTCAGGAGGACCCGACTTCTCCAGCGAGACGGTCCGCTAGGGTTATGAATCTACGTGTCGTTTCATCTGAGAAATCGCGCTCCCCGTCCTCCGCAAGCCAAAAGAATGATTGGAAAGGAGGAGAATCGGAACAAGTCGTGAGTCACTGCATTCTAGGATGTGTCGTTCAAACTTTGAAGACCTCGACTCAGACACAGGACCCGAAGCGTGGAAATCAGCAAAGAAGGAGGGATCCTAAGGGGAATGAAAATCCATTGAGAAGGTTGTTCCATCGGAAAGCGTCGACCAAGGACTAAAGGGGATGGGTTTTTCACTAAGATGGCCATCGATCCTCAAGTGACACTAAGATTCTTATTTGATGACCAGAGACCAATCTTGACTCTGATTCTTGAGAATGATATATTTGTCTCACTTTTTGTATGACACCCATCCTTCATTACCTTCTTAACATCCGATTTTAGTCAGGCTTGATTTTGCGAAAAATCGCTTGATAGGAGCAAGTATGCGACGTGATCAAGTTGGCACCAACCACAATTATATCACAATCAGATTGTAGAACAAATCAGATGCGCCACCTCCTAACTACATCCAACAATCTCTCGGCACCATGTTCACCATCCAGAACTCTAGATGGTCCGGCCTAAGCCAAAAAGCTCCTTTGAGCCCCGGGTGATAACTGGAAAGAACAGCGTATTTTGTGGGTGTCCTGATTCATGATGGTGTTGTGCTGCCCGAGATCTCCATAAATGAAAACAAACTCGGTGGTCTCTGCTTTACTGAACTTGAGATCCTCCCCAAAAGGAGCCATGAATTAGGGCGACAAGGCCAACAAACAGAAGTTTTGACAAACGTGGCTAGCTAAGTCCCCCATCATCTTCAATTTGAGAGGAGCACAGCTGCTGCTCTCTATATTCATTGAGATCGTGAAGTGTAGGTCCTTGTTCCTACCAAAGGAACTATAGAAAGTTGTATATCAGGAACCAAATCCGTGATAATATAGTTGAACGACCATGGATCGTCATATGCACAGCGAATATTTGGAAGAGGGATAGTAGGATTAGCCTTGAAGAATGCGCTTGTTGGCACTACACTGCGTGACCAGTATTCGTTTGAGGTAAGGCTAAGCTTGACAAAAGTGCGATAGTGACCACCCAAGGAGTAGTAGTAAGTACTATA
>JAGGAX010025270.1:0-11064 GCA_017657335.1 Termitomyces titanicus | reverse complement strand
AGGCGAGATCTATCACATCTTGATTATACCATCAGTGTACATTAGAGAAATGCACATCGCTTGACATCTGCTAGACTGTTACTGAATATTCCATTCTGTTGGTTCTGTCCTGGCATCATATCCGAGGATATTGAGTTGCCTGTAGGTGGGATTCACATACCGCTTTCATCTGAGTGACCAGAGCGAGTGACCATGTATTATGATATACCTGCTGCTTGGAGTGATTTCTCATCTAATCACTTGTAGTCGGTCTAAATCTCGAATTCATCCGCCAGAAAACGAGCGTAGATGTTGGAGAGACTTAGAAATCTTTCAGCAGATGAAGAATCTTGATCGATAGACCCAGATCAGTCTCGGACTGCAAGGAGTTCAGTCTAGTCCATTTGACTTGTAAGTCCCATCTTTCTTGCGCTTGGCCGACGTGTTGACGAAAAGGAAGTAAGTTCAATCCTCTAGCCTGAGGTTGGGATAGATGCGAGTTGCTAGGAAGAAGATATCATCTGATTCAAAATCTCTCCCATCTTCTGCGAGAAGAGCAGGAGATCCGGTGTCTCTTTGAAGTGTGGCTAGAGGAAAGTACAAGAAGTACCGGACCGCATTTCAGGGCACCAATCGTTGAAATCATCGGATGAAGAGGGGAGGCAGAACTTGTCCTGCATCATCGGATATGACAATTGTGATATACGATCTACAAGTTATCGAGTCAAAGATCGTCAAGAATCTCCAGTTAACTGATTGTGATTTCCAAAAGCTCTGGACCATTACTTGATTCCGTTTGCACCGAAAATCCGCAAATAAAAGAATGGAGGTACATACGAAGGGCGAGAAGGCGCCCAGAGCTCATAGTCTTGGAAGATTTGAACGACAGTATTGCAAGAAAAATGGACACCCGAATATAGATGGGATCGAAGAAAATTCGACTCGAGAGCAAAAGCAAAGCGAGTACGAAAGGCGGTGTCGCATTCCCCGGTCCGTTGGAGAAAGTTGAAACGTCGTACGATGATTGATGGAAAAGAGGGTAATATCGTTGAAGCTTAAGGCAATGACAGATGTCCCAACGACCTTCCTGTTTCATCCACATGGAAGGACTGATGCTCGTTATGACTGACTGGGGGACAGGACGTATTCATATATTTCTTGATGCGATGTCATGTCAGCTGAAGCGAGCCGCCTAAGGGCTTGAACACCAATCTGAGGAGAACAAAAAGATGGGACCTCCCTGAAGGGGATACTGTCAGCGACAAGGGAGTCACACATGCTGAATCGAGAGCACTTACATCCATACGTGTACAAGATTCGGCATGCAGTGTGATGAAATCAAAAGGAAATACAGTCGAGACGAGAATGTCCAAATTACCTGCCAACAAGCGGTCAGTACCGGTCAGTATTGGATTGCCATGGGGAACACCCAGGTAACGCTTGAGTTGTGGGTGCCGCATCGGCTACATCACAACAAAGAAATCCAACGCGTGGCCGTGATCGAACTTGTTCCTATAAGTGTTGTTGTTGTTGTTGTTGTTGTTGTGTGATCGATATTACGGTACATATACCTTTTCATAGATTGCTGTTATTGTTCATCTCTTGTTCGTCCTTATTCTTGTTCCATCACCCCCTCACTCCTTCTCGCCGTCCACAATGCCTGCTGAAACCCAACGCCAGCCATCAGCAAAGACTCAAGCAGCGCCAAGGAAAGTACGGTTCAACGTCGGTGAGAACGAACAAAGTAACATCCACATCGTCCCCGCTGATCTTTTGCTCATCAAGGCACTCAATATCAAGTGCTCGATGTCGTCGGAGAGGGTGCATACGGGATAGTATGCTCGGCAGTGCATCGACCTAGTGGTCGCAAGGTCGCCATCAAGAAGATCGCGCCCTTTGACCACTCAATGTTCTGCCTTCGGACGCTTCGAGAGCTTAAATTGCTCAAATTCCTGAGTGAAGCTGGTGTTAGCGAGAATGTGCGTTCCATGATCCTCTTGTTTGTGTGTCCGATTACTGACAAGTGGCGTTTCATAGATCATCTCCATCCTGGATATCATAAAGCCTCCTTCAATAGAACAGTTCAAAGAGGTTTACCGTACGTGGATCAACGCCTTATTTATGAAAAACTCGCTCATATGTTGACGTTCGATGGGATAGTGATCCAAGAACTGATGGAAACCGACATGCATCGTGTCATCAGGACACAAGACCTCTCGGACGATCACGCCCAGTACTTCGTCTACCAAACCCTACGTGCTATCAAGGCCCTCCATTCTGCGGACGTGATTCATCGTGATCTGAAGCCGTCCAATCTACTTCTCAACGCCAACTGCGATCTGAAGGTTTGCGACTTTGGTCTCGCGCGGTCAGTGAAGACCGCCGAACCTTCGGGCACGGAAACTGGCTTCATGACCGAATATGTTGCGACGCGATGGTATCGCGCGCCCGAGATTATGCTTACCTTTAAGCAGTACACAAAAGTGAGCTATTTTCGCCAAGTCACACGTCTGATTAATCTATTCTTATAATCCGCAGGCAATAGACATTTGGTCTGTCGGATGCATCCTTGCAGAGATGCTTTCTTCCAAACCGCTCTTCCCGGGACGCGATTATCATCATCAGCTTACGCTCATTCTCGATGTACTTGGAACACCCACCCTCGACGAATTCTATGCGATCTCAACACGTCGCTCTAGAGATTATATTCGTGCCCTACCTTTCCGCAAGCGCCGCCCATTCTCACAACTCTTCCCCAACGCCAATCCTTTGGCAGTGGATTTCCTCACCAAGACTTTGGTATGTTGATTGCACCACAATGACGGTATTGAACTGACACAAGACACGAATAGACTTTTGATCCTAAGAAACGCATCACGGTAGAAGAGGCGTTGGCCCACCCCTACCTTGAGGCTTATGTGGGTCAAGTTGGTTCTTACCTGCTAGTTGTTTTATTGATATTCCAATCACAGCACGATCCTGATGACGAGCCCGTCGCTCCCCCCCTTGATCCCGAATTCTTTGAATTCGACTGTTAGTCTTTCTCGATCCCATCGACGCATCTCAACTGACGTTCTCGTTTTCGGCTCCCACAGTACACAAAGATGACATCAGTCGCGAGCAACTCAAGGAACTTCTGTACGAGGAAATCATGTCCTTCCAACCCCTCCCCATCACATAGAATATGTCAACTACCATTACATCACGTTCGTTTCTAAGCCTCATGAAGTTGTCTCATCTTGTTAATATGTCATGACCATCTTCCATTTATTCTCTTGTCTCTTTCTTGGTTTCGGGAACGCGTGCGGTCTTTCCCCCGGGCATCGGGATATGCTCACCTAATTTCCCCCCTCGCTTGTCCCATCCAGTCCTTACGTTACATGTATGCGTGTTATTACTTTGATCTACGAACTTCGATTCTTGCTGTCCTTTACTGTACATACCTCAAATTACCTACCTTGGTCTTACGTTCTAACTGATACCGTCCACCTCTCTCCTCTTTCTGGCGTATCCTGGCATTTGTAATGAAGAACACATTGGATTCGCGCTTTTGACAAATTTTGCGTCATGCTCCCCTGTAAAGTTTGGTCTGATTCAACGCTTCATGTTCAGATGAGAGCTATTCTCAAAGAGTACTCAAGGAACATACTGAGGCTCTCGGCCATTCATATTCATTAAATGATATCCCTTTCAACTTTCCAGATCCTGGCGGACAACAGTTGAAATAAATTTATAGTTTTGGGCAGGACCATTCCGCTGAGCACAATTTTGTGTATATGTTTCGTGGCAAGCTCATATTAAGAACTAGTTTGTACACCTCGACGGCACGACACTCACGTGTAAGATTCCTTCTCGCACGTCAATTAATGGTCGGAGGTTTCAAGACTAGTGTCATGATTAGAGGATAACCCACGAAGAGGCAGACAAGATTAGCGTACTTTATCCTCAAGAACCTTCGCTGCTGCTTGCACAATTATTTCATGCTCTGCCTTGTGCAGACGCTCCTCAAATACCTCGATGTGCTCACCCTTCATAAGAGGCACCTCCCTCACAATGATTGGTTCACCACGATCAACGTCTTTCACCACTCGATGGACCATGATCCCTGTGCGTTCGATCTCTCCCTTCTGAAATGCCTCATACGCCCGCTCAATCGCATGTGCTCCGTCAAAAGCTCCCGGAAGAGCTGGGTGTAGATTGATGACTGGTACGGGTTTTCGCGGTTCTTCACCATCCACAAGAGGTTTCAGCCCGTCCGCCCGTTCTAGAAAGCCCTCTCCAAAGATGTGCATGAATCCAGCTAAGATAACGAGGTCGGGGTTTTCTTTCAATACGATGCGAGCGACTTCTATGTCGTAATCTGCGCGGGTCTTGCTTGGGTTGGATTTTAGATATGGCTGAAGTGCCAGATATGATGTAGGAATCGGTGGTTTGGCTTCTGCGGCGCGGGTTAAACCATACGCAGCCTTTCGATTAGAGAAAACCAGGGAGATCCGTGCATTTGGTAGTGAAGGCGTATTTTGAGCATCTAGCAAGGCTTGCAGATTGCTGCCTGGAAATCGATAGTCTATTATCATTACTGCAGTAGTATATATACATACCTGAGCCAGAGATGAGGACGACGATATTTCGTTCTTTTGCCATCAGGGTGAGTAAAGATGGGTTGGAAAGATTTATGATCTAATCTAATCCATTCTAATCAACGATCGCTTGAAGCGCAGAACCATACTTTGTGCAAAAAATTATACATACTTACTTCAATTGGAACGCACTGGGCGACTCGCATCATCAGCGAACGGCTTTGAGTTCAATCACTTCCACAAAATGGAACGCACCTCAGGATCACCTCGTTCAGTCTCCACATCTTCTAGCCCATCAGGGTCACCACCAAAGTTATCTTCGGATACACTCGCCCTTCTCGAAGAATTCTTGACATCCCGAGCGGAGGAAGAAAAACGCTTCAACGACCTAGCCGAACAAGCAGCCGCACGCATTGCAGGTCGTGAACTGAAGGTGGATATTGAAGAGCCCGATCCTCCAATGATGAGCGTAGACGAATATCGTCTGGCATTTGGCGAAGACTGGCAACTCAGCCAATTCTGGTGAGTGGCCGGATTTCTTTTGGCAAGGGCCGGTATCAGCGCAAGACGCTCACTTTCTTGAATTTGATGACACACTTATACTGACGTTTTAAATCGATAGGTACTCAACTTTATATGCTGCCCGACTCGCCAAATCCCTTCGATCCATCTGCACACCAACTTCCAAAATAGCCTTTATGTGCTGCCCAACTGCTTTCGTAGCATTCCAACACACTAATCCACTTGATGGCGCAAAGCTTCTTGAATACGATCAGCGGTTTACCGTCCTCGCACCCACCAAGTTCATCCATTACGACCTAGACGAACCGGATAAGTTCCCAGAAGATTTACGTGGAGCTATGGATATTGTTGTTGCCGACCCTCCTTTCTTGAATGAAGTAAGCTAAGCCGCCTTGTTCGACCGTAAACTATCTCACCCTAATTACTCAACTACGAGATCACTAATAAAAAGATAATCAAAACAATTCGACAAATCATCCATCCAACGCGGGGTAAACTAGTGCTCATGACATCCACCTCGGTTGAATCCGTCTTGCACGAACTATACAACGAACCGCCTATCGGGCCATTGCGACTGACGTCGCTCGAGCCGGATATGGGAAGACTTGCGAACGAATTTGCATGCTGGGGAGCATGGGAGGGCGCAGAAGACTTTGGAAAGGATATTGCCTGACAACTCGATGTCGCTTTTGCATATAAGTAACTTCAGGACCACTGGTTCGAGTCTAGATCGAGGGAAATGTACCGGCTTCCTATATATCCTATCCTAAACGGCTACTATTTCGTACGGAACGACAATCTGGCGATGCTTTTGGTTTGTTACCATGTGAGGCTCGTACTAAGACTATCCTCGTCAGTAGAACTATTTTGGGATGAACCTAATGGTCGATCATATGCAGCTGCGCCACCTCCTGATTTACATTAAATATCAGTTAAAAGTGAGACAGACCTTTCTCTTCCTTCCTTCGACCATCTATCGACTACGATGACGACCAGAAAGTGAGGTCTCATTTCATATCGCGCAATCCAACATGATTTCATCACATGAAATCACTACATGTCCACAGGCTTATACCAAGATGCGGGGTAAGTGAATTCTCTTCGTCGCGAACGCCTTAAGGCTGACTGATGTGAAGAACTGTAATGTTGCACAGACCAATACACTTCGTCTGAGTGTCTGCACCGGATGCAAGTTGTGAGTACATAAGGAAACCCCTTAATTTGAAGCTCATTGGTCACATATTTCGTTGAAAAGTGTGCGATACTGCTCCGAAGACTGCCGTAAGTGGTAACACCCTTAACACTAGTCGGATTGACATGTTTAATCCTAATTTCAGAGCGTAGCGATTGGGCTGGACACAAGATACACGGTTCCAAGACAGCGAAGGTCATGGAACATTTAGGGAAGATGGATGAGCGACTTGCTCTGGCTTCTACGGAGCGTGGCGTAAATGCTCCCGAAGTTACACTCACTGCATTCTACAAACTCATGGTGCGTGGTGTATCGATATTCACCCCCATCTTCGGATGATTAACCTATTTTATAGGCCAAGTGGTTCAAGACCTACAGGATGCCCCTATACAATTCATACCTCGCCGCAATAGGGATGTTGAACCATTGCACAACCGGCCCACCAGACCTCTTAGCCAAACCCAGAGTCCTCTACGTAATCCTAACCCCTGCTCCCGATTTCAACGTGCGGACCAAACCCCGCTCTGCATTCCGGGTGCTGCACGCTGAGGCCGTGACGGTGCAAGAGCTTCAATGTTCCTCCTCTACGAGGCCAGCTGGCCTCTACAACGAAGACCACCAAAAAATCATTGCACAGTTCCAGGAATATCAGCGCATCAAGCAGTTGACTGACCTGCCGAACTCGAATGTTCAGAGGGTTCTCATTCTGCATAGGTTGCATTTCGAACATGCTTCAAAGGATATGTACACCTTTGTGCCGATGCATTGGGAGAGCAACTTGATGGCGGATTTGGCGAGTGTTGGAGGGTTGGCCCCGGATTGGCTCTCAACGTTGCAGACCACTGTGGCCACTGCCTACGGGCAGAAACGACCCCGGGTTAAGTAATGCCGAGTAGCCACCATTGCAATCGCAATAGTTAACATAGATATACCGCAATCTCTTTTTTTCTCTATGATTATATTCTGCATCACTATGATATCTAAGTATCAACTTTCTCTGGAATCCTAAGACGAAAAGAAAAGAGCAATAGAACTGTGCAAGTTCAGCCCATCTATGCCCCCTAGCCGACTTGAACGACTGACCTCGTCATGTACGGTAGGTACGAGTGACGCGCTCTACCACTGAGCTAAGAGGGCTGTTCCTTTATGACGAAGTAGAACCGTGTTAAACATATAGTGTCGATCAAACCTGAAACGGCCGTCGTTTCGTAGAGAGATTGTGTCTTCGGTACATACTTATATTAGAGGGGAAAGACGCAAGAAAGACAAATGCATTCGAAAACCAATATGTAGATCAACAAATACATCTGAGTGTCGGAGTTTAAATCCGGCACACCCTTGGTCAAGAAGATGATTCTTTTCTGACCAATGACTACAGTCCTGATTCCTGATCCACAACAATGATGTATCAAACAGAATGAGGTCCCATCGAAGAGTCGGATACCATCATGAAGCAAGTCATGAGAAGTGAGATAATTGCAAGATAAATGTCTGTCTGATGCACTAAGAAATCGAATAGAACAAGAGACATAAAGATTTAGAATTGAATCACATCAAGATCATTTCCGCATTTCTGGAAGGCTTCAGAATGCCACCTTCAGAGCGGGTAGCTAGTAGGAAGTCCACTCTCCCAAACAAATTGGAATGAGGAAAGTTTGTTCAAGTTAGGGTTGAGGGACACCGGAAAGTTGTGGCGATGCGGCACGTCACGCCGAGCACCAACTACGGACGGGGTGACGTGTAATCTCCCCTTCGCTAAGTCAGCCAGCTCATCTTTTCACCTTGCCATCTTGCTGCAGGAGCACAAGTCTTTCTAACGTGAGTTTCAGTGCGTTTTGGGTCATTCATTACACTGATAATTTACTCAAACCATTCCCTAGTAATGGAGCAGCAACAAAAAGCACCCCCTCAAATTAAAAATGCCGCTCAGTTTCTGCGGGGAGCATTAAAGGCTCGAGTAGGAGCTCTGAATGGAAAACGCCTTGATTATTTCAAAGGTTCGTCGCGTTGTGATTGCACAAGTATTGGTGGTGTAAATTTATTGACTACACAGGCAAATCTGCGATAAAAGCGCTCCTCTCACCCGCATATCAGAAGGTCAAGGATGTACCCGCAGTACAGGACGAACAACAAGCCATAGCCGTTCTCTCAGCTGTCAATGCATTTGCCTTCTTCCTTCGAGTACAACGTGGCGGCCCATCCGGCTCTTCAAATTCATCGCCGAAAATTCTCCAAATCATACAGGAACAGAAGTTCGCGGCTGACGAGTACTATGTATGGTTCTTTGAGGGCTCACAATGGACCACGTATGCCGGTGGTATCCTCATGGTCGCAATCATGCTTGCTGGCGTTATGTTCCCTCTCTGGCCACCTATCATGCGGCTCGGTGTATGGTACCTGAGTATCGCCATGCTTGGTCTTATTGGTCTCTTCTTTGCCATTGCCATCGTGCGCCTCATCTTCTATGTCATCACGCTTATCGTCGCATCTCCGGGTATTTGGATATTTCCGAAACTTTTCGCCGATGTTGGAATTGTAGGTTTCTTGTCCTTTGTTACTTCGGACTCCACTTACACGTGGCTAGGTCGACTCATTTATACCGCTGTGGGAGTGGGATCTTCCTAAAAAGAAGACAAAGAAGGCCAAGAAAGGCGAGAAGAGCGAAAAGAAAAAAGGCAAGGCAGGATCGACCAATGGCAGCGGGGCCTTCATTGAGGAGGTCGAGGAATCAGAAGACTCGCGTCCACACAGTCGTTCTGCGAGGGTTGAGGACGTCGAGGATGAGGATGCTTAGATTACTGGATGTATCTTCGTTCGGGTGTTTTTCATTATATTTATAAAGTTGAGAATAATATATCTGTTCAGAAATATATATTTACGTCTCATGTCTTATTAGGCGGAGGATCATTCGACGCGCCAAGCTCCTTAAGAGCCTGTTCTGCATGTTCAATGCCGGTTTGCAGCCCAATCATTTTTGATTGCTTCAGGCTCAGCACAAAGAGCTTCTTGGCCTCCGCGTTATCACCCGTCATCTGCCATCATGAAATGTCAAATTGAATGTTTACGGTACAATGACCGAAAACCACTCACCCGACGCAGAGCTGCCACATTGAAAAGTGCGACTGCGAATGCAAGCTCGCACGTGGAATTGATGTTAGGCAATTTTTCTTTTGCTTTCATGGTAATCTGGAGGCCTTGGAGAGCCCAAGCTTCTGCTTGACGAAGAATTTCTTCAGTGGGTTTGGGTTTGTTGCGAATGATGAGTTCAGATAAATTAGCCATTAGCTGTGCTCCTGATAGCCGCTGACTGTGAGAACGATATCATGAACAAAAGTCGTTGAGTCTAACCTCGGCATCTCTCCTCGTCAGTAGAATCCTCGCTTGATGGCGGAACAAGAACAGATATCGCTTGAAGGTAGAGAGGCATAGCGAAGCTGATGTTGTTGTCAGCAATACACATTGGCGAACTTCAGGACAAACGTACTCCACTCTACCTGCCTCTGCATAAAAGGCACCCAACGCTTCCAGCGGAGCAGCGATGTCGGTTTTAGTGGCCCATTCAGGTAGCGAGAGCTCTGATATCATTGTCCGAGTGTCAGGTTCACGAGGTTGCGAGCGCGCAGTCTCCAATACATGGCTCTCATGAGCTGTTTGTTCTGATCCTTCTGATTGAACGCTGAGTCGGAAAACAGACTTCAGAATTGCCTCTACAGCCCAGACAAGGTGCTGCTCTTCTTCTTCCCTTCTCTGCAGCTTGGCGGCCATTTCTCCCAGCTTGTAAGATATAGCAATCGCTCTCAATTTCTCGGGCCCGCTCAGTTCCTGGTCCATCCCAGCTTGTTGTAGTTGTTCGAGGGACTCCAGATATATATCATAGGCTCTTTCGAGTTTTCCGTCAGCCTCCAAAACGCTCGCAAGCAGGACTGCGATTCCGGAAGTCTTCAAATATGGCTCGTCCTTGAAAATCTCATTGGGAAGAGTTTTGGACTTTTCCCATGCTCTAGCTATCATGTGTAAGAGTGAAGAATATATTCTCATGAAATCGCTTGAACCTTTGGAGGAATTCTGCACTAAGTTTGAGGTCGCCCTTGTCTCGGGCCTTGAGGCCACTCCGAAGGTCTGTCCGCAGTTGTCTTGGCCAGAGAGTCAGCATCCCATAAAGTGCATTTCTATCCAGAACAAAAGAATAATTCAACAAAAGGCTCGAGATATGACATACAACACACGCACATGCCATATGCCATTGCTCCAAATCCTGCACCTAGAAGTATATAAAAAAGCGACCGTAGTGGACTGCGAGATGAAGATGGCGAAGATTCTGGAGTCTCCTGACTATAAAACCTGTTCTGAGCCCCTCGAATCGTAGGTAGCGTTCGATGTAGAAGAACTGCTCGTCCAGAATTTGAGAGTCCCCCACTTCGACCAAGGACAAGTCTTGGGCGCCTTGTAGTGTTGCTCACAAGGCGAATTGAACTCATATGTGACCTGATCTTGGGTTTTCGGAATCAGAATCGGGAGAATCGAATGAAGAAATATTGAAAAAGAATGTTTAATCGAGTCCAAACGTACGTTTGTAAGTACTAATAAAGGTCAATGTGGTAGCCCCGAAGAAACGATCATGTGACTTGAGAGGGAAGAACGTGTAACATATAGATAGATGCCTTATCAGGCTTCCAACCTAATCGGGTCAAATCAGATTGTCATGATTTCTTAATCGGGCCTGATTAGATGGAGGCAGTAACGTGATCGGAACCATACTTAAATTTTACGTACTATTCCGGGTCGATGCTG
>JAGGAX010025268.1:0-11109 GCA_017657335.1 Termitomyces titanicus | reverse complement strand
TTTAAAAGGCAGATTCGGCTTGAGGAGTCTCAAGCAATGGTTCCTTCCCAGATAACTGATTTTTTTGCTCCCAATTAGCTACTTTATTCATATAATACATCTACAATAGGTAGAACATCGAAAATACACGATTTAAGATGTTTCCGAGGCCTTTTTTTTTCTCCTTCGTAAACCATACTCTCCCATAACCCATAGCTCCGAGGGTCCACGGAAGGGGTATGGGTTATGACAGAGGCGACTGTACATATTCAGGAAAACGTGAGGCCTTCTATTACAAAGCTTCGCATTCTTGTGCACAAATTTTTTCATGTATACTCATAGTCGATTCATACTTCGACACGGTCATCTACAGTTCCTCTTAAGCTTCTTATCATGACCGTTTTCAGTTGTTACCTGCTAGCAACCACTCCTTTGTCTCTCGGTACATCTGACCCTCGCTGCTCCGCCTGGAACTCTCCATCGTCGTAACTACTTTTATGTCGGAGAAAGACTCTCAGCTCAGGGAAACTCCTCGATTGCATCTGGGCAGATATACGTCGAACAGCTCACTCCGCAGAATGTAACCCAACCGTTTCCCCTGCTCGTCATACACGGCCACGGTCAGGCCGAGTCGAACCATATTTTTGATCTTGCGTCGACGTTATTCTGTTACAGGTATGACTGGAACCAACTTTGTCAACACCCCGGAGGGGAAGGCTAGGCTGGGGAGACTATTTCTTGAGTCAAGGATACGAGGTAATTTACTCGTCAATGGATTTGAACAACCCATCTCATTTAGTATCTTTACAGTTGTTTCTTATCGATCAACCTTCTAAGGGGCGTTCTCCATGGCAGAAAAACATCGACGGTGTACAGTCAGCTTACGATACATTCACCATAGAATCCCAGTTTACCGCACCCCAATTGCATAACCTGTGGCCAGAAGCATCTCTGCACACTCAATGGCCTGGTAACGGTAGCGTTGGTGATCCGGTCTTCGACGTCTTCTACGCCTCGACCGTACCAAGCCTAGACAGCGATACCGAAACAGCTATGAAGATACGGGAGGCTGGCTCAGCTCTCCTCGACAAGATCGACAACCTCGTCCGCAATTTGCAAGTTGTTCTTCTCCATAAACATCATATGACCGTTGCCATGTATCCCGATATTCTCGAGGCTGACGTGAGTCACAGAAACACCAGCTTGCACCAAATACTGCGCAGTACAATTATCGTAGATTGAATGGTAGCTTGATTCTGAGGTGACCATCAGAACGGGGATATGGACCAGGTTCACTAATTTCCTTGGTGGAGATGCCTGTTTGAAGCAAGTGGTCCCAAAGCCCGTCGAGGCAACAACTCTCGCGATGTCGTCTGGCGCTTTCACGGGAGGAGAATATGTGATAGGAATATCGGTGACTCCGAAAATTCGCGCGGGAATGAATGGGGGGAATACGGCATCGATGAATGGAGGACCTATGGGTTCCAATGCGACTATGGCTTTGACTTTCGTTGGTCTCGCATCTCCGAGAACCCAATCATGTTGCCCAGATTGTGAATGTGTGGGAAGAATAACAGACTATAGGGAGAGATACATTGAAGCTCAATCTGAATTGGGATAGAACAAACATACGCGCAAAGATGGATTTCGCGTACGGTTAAGTCTTAGGTGAAATGAGTTGGCATTGCTCTGTATGGATCGCGATTACCAAGGTCTTGAATTAACATGTAACAAAATGGCTCAAATTCTTCAGGCTCGATTATTAAGGTTTCTGATGACGCTAAGATGACTTCCATTCCATTCTTGTTAGTTAGATTGATGCTTAGGCTGCAGCTACGAGAGAGAGAGAGTTCTGAAGTTTACCAACAGCAGGGGTCGACTTGACCATATCGGATCGTAGACTAAAGTTCGATGTTGGCTCCTTGCGTTCCTCGTCTGTGGCTGCAAAAGTAAAACTTTACCAGAGGAAAAGCTAATCTATAGCACCGGTAGGCTTGGATAGGTGAGAGTATGTAGTTTCTTCGGCCCAGCAACTGAGAGGGAGGCAAGAATGTCGAAGCGGAAGATGACCTCTATTGCAATGAACTCGAAGAGTGAATGCGCAGGAAAAACCAACTTGAAGGATGTCATGTACATCATTGACCATTGACGCCACAATTTGAAAATCAGATCTAATCTTATCTATAGTTAGGCAAAATATCTACTCAACCCATCGTAAATCAAAAAAATAATAGCGCTGCTCGGTATAGACCTCGCAACGGTGATGCCACAGCCGGCGTAGAGACCCCTGACGCCCTGCTTGCTATACATCTCCTTCGCGGTCCCCCAGAACGTCGTCTTGGGTATCCGTTCTCCCGCGCCCAGACTTTTCGGCCGGAGCTCTTCCTCAGTCTGCATGGCACTCTTTACTGTATCTGCAGGGAACAGCACCAAATTGAACATAGCACCTGCACATGCTCCGGACACAGCGCTCTCCCAAGGCCTCAGCCGCACCTGCTGATTCGCGCTTCCGCCTTCGATCTTCTGCCGCCGAGCCATGAGAAGCCTTGCCACAAACTCTTTGGTGCCGAACCACGCAGCTGTGCCGCCTGTCTCACGAATGAGGGTACCTGTGTGCCCTAGCCAGAGCCCACGCAGTCCCGTGTCACGGACGACGGATGTGAGCACGGAGAGGGGACCTGGGAGCGAGGTGGGTGTGGAGGAGGGGGCCACGAGCATTTGAACTTGCATTTTGCATTTGACGAGCTCGATGGGGGTCCTGTGGGGTGTTGGGACTGGGCAGGGCAAGAGTAGGAGAGACGTACAAGAGGAAGCTGGTGAACATGCCTGCGCCTGCTGCTGCTAGTGCGAGTTGGGGTAGTGTGGGTTCGACGGAGAGGGGGCGACCGGTGAGTTTGCGGATGATGCTTTGTAGTTCGCCGTATACAAGGAATAGAGACGCGTTCTCGGCCATGGCGCCAACGATGGGCGCTGGGAGGCCCTATACCACCGATTAGAGATTAAGTACTCGAAGCGCCAGTACTTACTTACACGGTATAATCCCCGTATCCCCTCGTACTTCCAAGTTTTCGTCAAACAGTCTATAGGTCCGCTAAACCGTGCAGAAGAGTCTAGTACTTGAGACTGCAGCCGGACTTTGGTAAGGTCGAAAGGGTGCTCAAAGACCTTGGAAACCATGCCTGCAATCTACACCACGTCCCAAATCAATCAAGGGCCATTGTAGTAGCACAGCACAACGCACGCTGCCGAAGGTTATGTCCTTGACTGCGCGAACAGCGGCAGAGTCCCTGCTGAGTGCATCTGGGGAAGCTTCCATGTATCGTAGAGTGCAAGCCGCAGAGCTAGCGCACTATGCGGCCACGCCGGGTGCCCGGGGTGCAAGGGTCTATGGCAAGTACTCGGAGCATACCAGACTTTCAAAATTTAAATTGTAGGTACGGGGTTCGGCTTTAGCATCTAATCTGATAACTCTGTAATCACGTGCTTTAGTAATACGTCCAGAATGATCGTTGCCCTTCAAGCTTCAAGCTTCAAGGATCAACGGGATGTTACACGGATTGGAGATGATGCAATGGATAATTACTAGATTGGTTTGTCTCCGGGAATTGTTACGATCGAGTTGACGCCACAATCTAGTGGATCCTTCGTGAGCTTATCGTGCCCGAGGTGCTTGAGTGTAATTGGTAGCTTGCTACTTATACTAACGCCGATATTGTAATTGAGCTTGAGCTGCCTAGATTCATCTTATAACTTGCCAGTCTCTCATATTGTTCCAATGTATTGCCTGATTATTATTGTATATTTGACAGGCAGAGCGTAACCTGATCATACGTAGGTATGGATATGTCTAGAGTTAGAGGTAGGTATTACTTTTTAGGTGGGATAACCTTGTCGAAGTTGGGGGGCAGCATGAATGTTTTCTCGTTGACAGGAGTGCTAGCACCAGAGTCAGCGACATTGCCATTAGCGCCCTCTTTCTTGTCAATGGGCTTCTTGCCAGCAGGAATGATGCCAGCCTTGAGATGGAGTTTCTTGAAGTAGCTCGTTCCACCGGTGTAGAAGAAGATCAAACCACCAAAGACGATGATATGGCCATACCAGCCTAGACGGGACCACGCAGTGAAGGAATCCGTTGCAGTGAGTATCATGAAGGGGGAGGCAGCGTAGTTGAGGATGAGCGTCGATAGAGTTGTTCCTGCAATGTCGTAAAGTTCCTTCATGTCCGACTGGGGTTGGCCAGGGGCAGAAAGAAGAAGAGGACGGATGTTGTTCCTCGCGAGACGAGCAAGGGTAGTAATAAATCCACCCATAAGGAAAGTCAGATAGTAGCCGCTGGCAATCCCATGCTACGATAGAGGCGTGAGCAACAAGCCAAAAATCTATACAATGGACATACCCAGAATGCACTCGTAAAGAAGGTGATCATGCTGCTCGTGAATCCTGGCTTCTTACCCTTTGGAGTGACGCGCTTGTAAACGCACTCCCTAAGCCAAACATTGGTCTTCATATTCCAAGAGTCGAGAAGGACTTTGAAGTTGGATGGGAACTCGATTTCCAAAACTTTGACATTGGTAGCACCACTCCAAGTACTCTGACCGGAGGCATTGAATCCAGTGAATCCGAGTCCAGTGACAATGCTAGCACCCTATCAAAACACAATTGGGTATGATATGAGTTATATGGCCGAGACATCATCATACCTCGGTCAACGTCCAAATGGCATAGTACTTTGACCTTTCAAGGAAGCCATAAATCTGGAACAAGAAGATACTAAAGACTTTGTGAGGTCAATGAGATTCAAAACTACTATGTAACGTACCGAACAAAAAGATTATGCTCCATGAACCAGGGCGTAAGAGCTGTGGAGTAGTTGTTGCTTCCTCCCAATACGACAAAGATGCCAAGGTAGATCAAGCCCATGACCATCTTTGCATATGCATTACGTTTCCTGCCACTTGGGAGTTTCCTGCTACCCTTGGTTTTTTCCTTGACTTTATCATCATCGAAAACAGTCTCGTGAATCAAGCTGCGGTACTCTGATAGGTCAAGGTAGGGACCGACAAGAATTCCTGGGAAATAGAATCTACGGCGAGTGGAATGAGTAACATGTCCAGGACGGTGGGCCTCTAAGAAACGTACGAATAACCGAGAAATTCGAGAAGAGAAGGGTATTCTGTGATGCGCTTTTCCGTTTGCCACTTGTCTAATTCCTGCGATGTGGAAGGTGAATACTTGAAATTTCCCAAGGCAAAAGGCTGGCTTACAGATGCTGGCCTGCGGCCATCCCAAACGTTCCAGGCGAATGTCGTGAGCTTCATAGTCAACACCATTTGTGGACCTGTGATCTCCATAGTCTCGTATCCGAGGCCATAGATAGCACGAATGATATGGCTGTCAAGTATGTCAAAAAAATTTATTGATAGCAAGCTCATGGATGCTCACTTAACGGTCAAGTGTCCCATGACGAAGCTGCAGTAAGGGTCAGTCAGTTTCAACTACGTCTTTACGTTCTGGCTTACACGAAGACAAGCCATGGCATACGAGCGCTCTTATCATAAGCTGCGAGGACATAGGTTCCAAGTATGCTGGCTAGCAGCTGGAAGAAACCTTGGTATAGTTTCAAAACAGGGAAGAAGAAAAAGACGGCGATAGCGATATTGAAGAGATGCCTCAGGGCTGGACTGGAGGAAGGGATGCGGACAAAGACGCTGCCCAGTGGGTACGCGACGAGAAGACATGAAATGAGCTGTTCCGGTCGTCGTGTCAGAGAGTATGCCAGAGACGGACCAAGAAGCGCGTTACCTTGATTTGGTCCACACTGGCGCCGATAGCGTCGGCCAGCGGCAGGAAAAGCGCGTCCATTGAAAATCAACTCACACCTGTCTGTAGAGGGTCAAGCTATAAAGTTGACGGGAGGGGGGACTGCTTACACAGGTAAGTAGTAAATACTTCGTGGCAGTAGCACGCCTTAAAAACTTTGGTTGGGGCACTTTGCATCGGGGTCAGGTATCTCCTTTTGGCACTTGTGCGTGGTTCCGACGATTCTACCTACTTTTATTTGAATAATAATGTAAAACTGTCTCCAACTCAAGTAATGGATTATAACCCCAATTATACTTTTCTGCCTGTCTCTGCTTCCCATTCCTTCACCACGTCGCGTACTTTTTCGATGATATCCTCTTTTGGCACCGCCTGGCCGAATGCTTCGACAAACTTGCCGCTCGGGTCCATGAGATAGACAAAAATGGAGTGATCGACCAAGTAATCGCCGGCGGGGTCAGCATTGGGTGGTGTTGAAAAGTACACGCGGTAAGCCTTGCAAACGGCTTTTGTGGCCTCATAGGAGCCGACGAGACCAATGTAGGACGGGTGAAGATCGTCAAGGTATTTACCTACTCGGGCCGGGGTGTCGCGGGCGGGGTCGACTGATATGAATAAGGGTTGGAAGATTTTACCGTGCTCTTTCTCTGGATCAGGTGTCAAGACTGTAGTGTAAGCACAGAACGACGGCAGCATACCAATAACGTCGAGAACTGATGTCACCTTGTCGAGTTCTTGTGGACAAATGTCTGGGCAATTTGTGAAGCCAAAGTAGACGAGCGACCACTTGCCGAAGAGATTTTGTTCGGTGAAAGGCTGGCCATCGGGTGTTAACAAAGAGAATGGGCCTCCGACCTGAGGACGTCCATACTGCTTACTGGCGCGTTCTTCCTCTAGTTAGAGCGAGAAATTCAATGCCAAACCACCTTCAGACTCCAAATACACATACCGCGTCGCGCTAATAGTTGCGCCTTTTCATAACGGAAATAGAAAAATAGCCCGATGCCAGTTGCAACGAAAAGAGCTGCAGAGGTTGGTGTAAAGACCTGAAGTTTGCCTTGAGCTAGAGCAGGATAGATGAGAGGCGTCGGCGTACCCCCACAGAACTGCGGTCTGAGTAGCTTGATTTGTGTCGTTTTTGTTGTGGTCGTCGGTGGAGGAGGAGGTTCGGCGGTCGGGTTAGTCTATGAAATGCCCGCGGTTGTGCTTGCCATGAACACCGCTGGAGCCCACGAGAGAACATGAGGTCGGGTTGTTTTGACTTGTGTTGACCGATGCTCCATCTTGCTCGCTGTTTCCAACGACGCACGGCTTTCTCGTCATTCCACCGTCTCACGCGCGCTATCGCGACCCAGAAACCATACTATATAACAACTCCAATATTTTATCCTAATGCTGGTAAGTCGCGTCCAACTTGTCACTTCTCGACTAACTCTCTGCTCCAGACCCTCACATTGGTCATCTCTATTCCCTTGTCGTTGCAGACATTTTCGCTCGCTACCGACGCCTTGTAGAGCCCAACAGACCCGTAAAGTTCCTCGCCGGGACAGACGAGCATGGTCTCAAAATCCAAAAGGCCGCACAGGCTCAGGGCTTATCGCCCGCCGAGCTCTGCGATATGCTGAGTAGCCGTTTTCGGGTTCGTCGCGTTCATTACGTGATCTTGTCAGGCTAGCATAATGACCTGTTTAACAGAGACTTGCAGAAAAGGCGCAGGTCAGCAACACGGTTTTTATGCGTACCACCCTTCCGGAGCACCACAAAACTGTTGAGAATGTTTGGGTACGTCTGTTCCCCTTGATATGTCATTTTTGGCTGATATGTCCATAGAACGCACTTGTGGAAAAAGGCCTCATCTATACTGCAACGTACTCTGGCTGGTATTCCATAACCGACGAATGCTTTTACACCGACAGTCAGATTATCGAAGACCCCATCAAGGGCATGATCTCGAGTGAGACAGAGTCCGTAGTGGAACAACACACTGAAGTAAACTACATGTTTCGTCTGTCTGCTTTCAACGAGTCCCTTCTCGCGCACTACCGGAGCGGCGAGCATGTCTTCCCACTGACGCAGAACGCGTTGACTCTCCAGACTCTCGAACAGAACCCACTAGAGGACTTGTCAGTGTCACGCCCGAGTTCACGATTGTCATGGGGCGTACCTGTACCAGGAGATCCCGAGCAAACAATCTATGTCTGGTTCGATGCATTGCTGGTTTATCTCTCTGGGATTGGATATCCTTGGAATGGCGACAAAGGTCTTGAAGCCGGCTGGCCTGTGAATCTGCAAATCATTGGCAAGGACATTCTTCGGTGCGTTCCCTTGGTAAAGGAGACTCGACTGCGCTCTCAACGTTTTACTAGCTTTCACGCGTTCTATCTCCCTGCGATACTGCAAGCGCTTGGTTTGCCATTACAAGATCGAATTCTTACACATGCCCACTGGACTGTTGACCAGCAAAAGATGTCAAAGTCTATCGGAAATGTCATAGACCCTTTCGAGGTGATTGAAGAATTTGGCGTTGACGTTGTACGGTTCTATCTGTCAAAAGTTGGAGGTCGGTTCCGCGACGACATAGGTATAGCCCCTTCTCAATCCACGTGTCCACGCGCTCATTCCAACGCATCGTCCAAGATTGGTCGCGTAGACAGCTTCAAAAACACGATCACCTGATACAATCCCAACTCGGTAACCTCCTTATGCGTATCACATCCGCGAAAATCGCCAAGCGCGCTGACATTGCGCGACCTTTGACCCTTTCGTCCATTCACGTCAAGCTCCGGAATCACGATCCTGAATCGCCGATCCTTGCACTATTAGACGCGACGAAATACATATCGTCCATGGTGCACTCGTCCATGGAACGACTGGAGCTGGGTCCTGCGCTTGATGAAATTCTGGATGTCCTGCGGGTGGTGAGTCCTCTCACCTCATCCCATCTCTTCCAATGTCAACTTCTTACAGGCAAATAAAACTATCAATGATGTCGCGCCATGGAACCAGGACACTCTACCTGCTGACATCTTTGCATGTCGGTGTGCTACCCTTGAGGCTTTGCGGGTAGTCGGCATCTCCCTGCAGCCTTTCATGCCTAGCGTTGCGAGTAGGCTATTAGACGCGCTTAATGTGCCATCGAAGGAGAGAACATGGGCTGCAATTGAGGAGAAGACGCTACTCGAGCGATGGGCTCGGCCTGCATCACCTCAGGCCGAAGTTAAGCAGGCTATACGACTCTTTGAGGCTAAAGACCAGAGATAGCAGGTGTATCTGAAATGATTACTTATGTATACATTCTGGCGACGATTCATAGATGGCGGCTTAGGCTTGAAATTTCGCTGGTGATTGTTTGAAGTCCATCTCTCTCTCTCTCTCTCTCTCTCTCTCACTCATAAGAATGAATCTTCATAATCGAAACGATAATGCGTTATGAAAGGAAGGGAATTAACCCCGGAGGGTACGTAGAGAAATATTCCATAAGATCGTCAAAATCAATTCTGCCCACCACAGCCTAAGATTCATGCTTGGGGATAGGGAACGGGGGCAGGAGTTGGTTGAGGCGTGCCAGCCCAGCCAGGAGCAGGGGTAGCCTGCGGAGGGTAAGTTCCCGTATTTTGAGGGGGAATGTACTGCTGGGTCGGGACGGCCACAGGCTGAGGGAGAACATTTACGGGAGGTGCATTGAATTCAGTCCCTTTAACAGACTGGTACCAAACTCTGTTGTAGCCACGGTTGGCAAGAAGGACGCTCAAGACGATGAGAGTGACAAGGTAACCGAAGACTAGGGGAAAATCTGTGAGAATATTTGCGATTTCGAGAAGGGAAGGATGACGTACGAACAAGCCAGGCCAGATGTGCAAATGCTTGAATGGCTTGGATTTCACGGCAAGTTGTAGTGATGATTGCTGGAAAAATGAAGGCATCAGATTGATTTCATTGGTGAAGAACGACCTCGATATTCTTACCGAGACGGCTGGAGCAGCCGTGTCGAAAGTTGAGATTGCCGACCTCAGAAGCAGTCGCAGCAGTGGACAAAAACAAAACCCAGAGAAAACCTGAACGGCATATAACAAGGATGGGACTGGGGATCGAGGGATAATGCTCACCCGACCAAGCAATCTCCACAAGTATCATAGAAGTGACGGCGCCTTTACGCATGATGTCAACGATTAGCCTGAAGGTGTATCTAAGCAACTAGGATCATAGGAACGTAAGGGTCAAGCACATACATTACAGGCAGCGACAAGAGTGCAAGGAGAGAAGTCGCTATCCCTAGTGCCGCAAACGTAAAGTAGCTGTCCAATAGTGTCACCGTCGTGTTTGTTACATGAGCACATAGTGCCAAGACGATGACCGAGGCAAGGATGATAAAAGCTGTACGAGTGTCAGGTCAGGCTGCAGGAGCTTCAGGCGTTGTTACAGACCGAAGACACCTGTACGAAGGACGGGCACAAGAGGTGTAGCCATTATTACAGAACAAGGCTGATGTCGATGGGTTACAGAAGATAAAAGCTTGATGGAAAATTTAACATATATTTGTTATGTATTACCGGCGCAGCCCCAGGGGCCCCCCTGGGCCCCCTGACCAGTGATTTCCTTATGTTTTGCGGCCAGGGTTGGGTCAGGGGTAAGATTAGTGGACTTGAATGTGTGGGGGGCCGGTCCGAGTCAGTGACAGCAATTGTATGTACATATGTATACGTAGTATGTATGTCAATGTGACGTAAGTAAGACATTGTGAAATCAAAACCCTTCCACCATGATGGCAACAACCACACCACGGAAACGCTCTCTGTCGCCCGCGTCCTTGCAAGCATCCCAGCCTGACACGAAGAGGAAGCGTCGAGATGGTGAGCGGGTCATGAGCGAAAATCTGCACAAGAAGATTGACGAGTACTTATAACTTGAATGCAACAACGACTTGTTGCTACGCCATCAAACGCATATAAGATACCTCATTAAAGTCCTCTGGGGGTCAGTTATGATTGTGGCACTGGCTATGGGCGAGCCAGATGAGCTTGAGGATGCGTTCAAGGATCTGGACAACTACCTCAGTAACCTCGAGCTACCAGCCATAACCGAACGTTGTATCGCAAGCAAAAGCTGGAAAGAATGCCGCGAACACGGTATGCCCTTTTAGTTTTAAATAAATTGATCTTCTGGCCTTATACCATTCCAGGGCTTTTGTACCTAAATTCTCACATTCAAGGTACACATTTAAAGGAAAGCGACAAATGTTATCTGAAATCTATCTGTGTTGCCCAGCAATGGAGTATTCTTGGACCCATGAATTCCATGGGACCGCCAATG
>JAGGAX010025267.1:0-11162 GCA_017657335.1 Termitomyces titanicus | reverse complement strand
AACCAAAGCCTGAAACCGTCTGATTTCTCTCAAGGCTCAGGTGTAGACTACCCAAGCCTCCCTCACCCTCCATACAACCAAACTTGCTGGACTGCACCAGACCACCACCACCATATTGGACTCCCTTCAGACTCTCTTAAAGCGCCTTCTCCACAGCCTCAGCCACTCCACCTGCTTCCCCTGCACCTGTGGGAGCCAATGCTGCCCCTTTATCTATGGCTCCCACAGTGATATGCTCAAAAATTCCATGCTCAGCACTCCATGATGCATATGATGGCAACCATACTGCTGGGGAGTGTTTCCTTCAGATAGCCTGGGTCCTTTCCTACATGAAGACAGGCCAAGCATCCACCTATGCGCTATGAGTCTTCCATCATCCAGGGGAGCCTAGTTTGTTCACTGATTGGGCAATGTTTGAGAGCAAATTTAGAGCTGAGTTCTTCCCCTTAGACCCTGCCAAGGCTGCCGCTCTCTCCCTTCGATGACCTTGGCCAGTATGGTCAAGGAAGGCAAACTCTTGATGAGTACATCGACTCCTTTCATGTGCTGGTTGAGTAGGCAGGATATTCCAATGGCCTCCAGCTCTGTTTCACTTTTTGTGAGGGTCTACACCCCACTCTGGTGGAGTGCATCAACAACCTTGCAGAGGGATGCCCCAATGACAAGCAGATTAAGACCTGGTTCAAGGTCGCTCATGACCAGTGGCAGCTCATGGAGCTGAGATGCAAACTCCGCTACCCCCATATCTTCCAACCATCTCAGAGGCTTTTGGATATCCCAGAGGCTCATTCTATGCTCCTGGTCCCTCCTCTGGTACATGCCCTGGCTCCAGCAGCACCCATGCACCTCCCTCCATGCCCTCTTCTGCCAGGAGTGCCCATGGATGTTGACACCTCTCATCAACATTCCTCCACTCCCTTACTCTGTTGTTGCTATGGCAAACCTGGCCACTTTGCATGCTACTGTCTTCAGGGTATGAAGGTACGATACCTCTCATTCACAGAGCAGGAGGACCTCTTGATGCAATTTCTTGTAGCAAAGGATGCGTTGGAACAGCCCTCACTGGACATGCCATTGAAGAAGCCCACTTCTCAGGAGGTATGAGACACTGCTGCTCCTCTCCCCGAAGCAGGAGAGGATCTTTAGTTGGGCAAATGGATGAGTTGTATGCCTTCACTGCCTGGTGCCAATTGGTTTGCTTGTCTGTCAGTAGAATCTGTCAATATATCTCCTTCTGTTGACCATTCTATGACAAAAACCGTGAGCACCCTCTCTTCAAAGTCTCAACTGATTTGCTCCCCTCTTGTTCACCACACTCTTCCCTTCCCCATTGGAAGCAATGTCTCCCTTGATGGTATGTTGTTGCTTCCACTCCTTCATCCAACTTCCTATGCTTGAGTGTGGAGATTGAGACCACGGATACACAAAAAACCTGGAGCATCGTGGCCCTACTTGACAGTGGTGCAACAGGGCTTTTTATTGGTGCCAATTATGTGAAGCAACATCGACTAACCACCAGACCTCTATTGCACCCTATCCCTGTGTACAACATTGATGGCACTCTCAATGAAGCTGGACCCATCCACTCCATCGTAGACTCAGTGTTGCACTACCATTTGCACTTGGAACATACAGGTCTAGGGAAGCAAGATATAATCCTTGGGTTTGTTCAAGGTGAAGTGGAAAGGTTATGGTATAGAAGACATATCTTTGGAGCCTAAGGAGAATGCTCATGCATTTGGCCTTGTCTGGCAATTCTACCAGAAGCATCCAAACACCCCACAAGCAATCCAAGGCATCTACCCTGCCTCACCAGCTGACCAAGCCATCCAAAACTTTTTCTACCCTGTGAGTCAAGTCACCACACTCTAGAGGGAGGGTGATGTTAGGGGACCTCCATTCTCCCTCTACATGTCCCATTTTCCCCTTTATCCCCTTTGTTTTTCTCATTTCTCTGTTATTTTTCCTATTTATCTGTTCTGCTCTTTCCATTTGACCCCAGTCTATCTGTTCCCACTTCAGAGCATTGAGAACGCTTGATGCTTAGTCACCAATGAGCATTCTTGCTGGCCCACAGCTATTTCCGGAGTTTTGATCATTTTTGGAGATATGCCCCTTTTGGGGCTGTCTCTTGTTTTTATGTGGCTTACATGTACTGTACAGTTAGTTTCCATGCTTCCACAACCTCTGAAGTGTCACTCCTAGCATAGGGGATCCCTAGACTTGTTCTCTTTGGATCTCCCTCTGCCAGGTGTGTAGTTATACATGTACCTACCTGTACAGTACTCAATATAGACTTTGGATCTCCCTCTGCCAATTGTATGATTGCGCCACTGCCTCCAGAGGTCACCCTTACAACTACCAATGCAGAAAGTGTTTTGTACTGTCAAAAAAACAAATTTCAAGTTATTCTGGATCTAAAGGCCAAAAACATGACTTGCATCCTAGATGTATTGGGTTGCTGACCCCTGAGCATAGGATTAAAGTCAATTATGCAGCATATATCTACAAATATGTCGGTGAAGTATTGTTGGACAAATTATGGGCCAAGAACTGTAAAATCAACCAAAAATATGTGTATGCTGCATTTGCTTTTTTGCCTTATTTGTTGAGGATGGATTCTACCCTACACTGCACATACTCGATCATATTTCCTTATATGTTTCATGATTATTTAATGTCTCATTTTTCACTCCCTATTTGTAGTGTCATACCTCAGTCATTTACCACTATATTGTTCTGAGGTATGTATAGTTTATCATTACAATTCAGTCACTGATTACAATTATGCTACCAGTTATATCTAATATTCCATTCAACAGGTAGCTATCATTAATAAAGTCATTTACCACTATATCATGGTTGTCTGAGTATACATCAGGAAATTCCCAAAAATCTGGTAGCCTGGTGGGCTGGTAGCTCAGTCACCAGAAACTCACTCACTCATAGACAACTCATATTGAAGTAGAATATTGTTACATCTCTGTAATAGTGTTATATGTAGTTATGAACATGATGGTTCAAAAAAATATTCTTGAAAAGCATTCAGAGCCCACAAAGAATTTGTCACAAAATGTGACCTGGAGGGGATTTGAACATAGGGGGCTTAGGCTCGGCCCAAGTTTTGTCTGAGCCAGAGCCACCTCAAGCTAGGCCCAGCCACCGGCTTTTGGGCCAAGCCAGGCCAGAACATCACTAAGTGTTGTTTCTGAAGATCGTACTCTGGAAACAATGACAATGGCCACATGTAATGCGGACCCAATGGCTTCCAAAGTAGGACATGGTGTGAAAAGGGCAAGAGGGGATCTTCTTGAGATCTTCTAGAGAGTTGCCAGGAAAAGGTGAGTAAGGCATGAGGTTCATTGAAAGTAACTTAGTATGAAGAACTTGGCACTTCATCGTACATAGACTGTTAGTGGCATGTACTTATATGGCTAAATTCCAACCAGTCGGCTTTTGCCTCTCTGACATCAATCAAATATAAAACACCACAATTATTTACAAATATCACAGTGGATGGAAGGGAACAACATTTGTGATGGAAATAATGTAGAATATAGTCAGAATAAATTCCAAAATTCTATTACTGTGAATGATACTTTCTTATTTCATTTCTCTCAGAGTTTTATCACACAGACCACTGATATGTAGAAAAGAAGAGTTATCACATTATGTAAGTAGCTCATGCAAATGCAGTTGAAGGGGATTATATAGTGAATGCTATTCACTCAGCACTTCATGCACAAACACATGAGCTTCAGAGCTTCAGAAAACGCCAACCAGCTGACATAAGTGCTAATCGATAAGTTCCCAGGGTGATTAACACTGCAATGCTGGCTACTTGTTAATTGTTGGCCTTGCAGCCCATCAGCCCAGTAAACTAACTACAAATAAGCACAATTCCTAATTTCTGTAGTTGAACCACTCCTGATAGTCACTCAAGACAGATGCATGCACCGTCCACATCTTGTTAGCAGCAACTTGAGTGAGATTACCCAAAGATTACCATATTGGCCCCTAAGATTGGAAGACAGCTGTGTATGAGTAGTCCGGTTAGAGCATTTTTGCATGAAATTGCACAGCCCACACCTTAATTCTAACGCAACATATTTCCATGTTCACTATTGACACAAATAAGTTGGCAAAATTCTAAACAAATACGACTACTAAGAACGACAAACAACAATCAAAACAATTGTGACTAAGCATATACAAAAACGTGGTGTTTCTAACAGTTTTGCATCATGTTACTGTATGTAGAATAATACACGGCTAGAAGTGTTAAGTATAAGACTCAGTCATGTATAACAGCGACTATATTCTGTATATACCTGTTAAGTATAAGACTACATCTATGTTAGTACAGAGTTATAATGAGTACCATGGGACATACCTCAGTCATGTATAACAGTGACTGAGGATGTCCCGACTTCTGGTCTGTACTATAACCTTCTCCTGTCTAGTTACTAATCGATGTACTCCCTCCATCGGTGTTGATAGGTCACAAGGATTGACTTGTCCTGTGATCCCTATTCAACAAGAAGTACATTATCATCTATCGAGACACACTAAGTCTAAGAGGGCATCAGAGCGTGTTTGAAACGCGAACCAGAGGGGTTGTGACATTGGCAAGTAGGGGACCTGCTGATGACACGACGTGAGGATGTCTAGATATCAAATAATGTAATAAGCATGAAATTTTGATTTAAAAGAAAGGAGTGGGTGGGAAGGGTAAGAGAAAGTCGCTTAAGCGCAAGATGTGTAGAGTACATGGTAGTAAGAGAGAGATGTCCAAAGCCATGTGACCATGCTCCTGTTCAAAATGTGTTCCACATTCATCCCGTGCCTCCATTTTGCGGACTGTCATTTCTAACAGTTTTGCATCATGTTACTGTATGTAGAATAATACACAGCTAAAAATACATTATCATCTATTAAGACACATTAAGTCTAAGAGGGCATCAGAGCACGTTCAAAACGCAAATCAGAGAGGTTGTGGCATCGGCAAATAGGGGACCCAAATCAAGGACTACTGTGCATCGTCAGAGTCAATAACCCCTCTGGAAGCGGTATGTTGAAGAATCCTGGATTTCTGTATGACTGGTTTTAGAAACTCAATATAGAGTGGAGCGATGAGTTCTAGGTGGTGCCAGTAACGTAGGAAAGCATCTGGAGTCCAATGTCCCAGAATTTTGACAATGTTGGGAGGTATGCCCGCTAATAGTAAATGAGTGGTACTCCCAATTCTGAAGCAATGTCCTGTAACAATAGGATAGTTGTGCAGTCTAAAGGTGTTGTTAAGTTGAGCAAGAAACTTCCTTTGTGTGAGGATGCAAGTCTTTCCGCTATCAATGAAGGAAGCTATAGATGAGGAAGTCGAGACGAAGTTTGTTGTGTAATGAAAATGTAGCACGTTGATAGGATCAATGTGATTTTGTTTTGTAAGGATAACATCTTGGCCTTGCCTACCACCCATTTTTGTGTTGGGTAGATGTAGAGTGCATGAGCCAGATGACATGGCAGGTGGAAGGAGATCATTCCAAGTGGAAAACAAGGTACTGTTGAATTTTTGTTCAGAAAGAGGGAGGAATTCATCTAATTGTATTTGTGCCCAGAAACAAGCCAGGGTGACAAAGTAAATGCAAAGATCGGAGCTTGAAGACCAGTCTGAACTGGTTTCTAAACAGATGAGCATGTCCCTCAATACCAGAAGTTGTTTAGGCTGAAAGGAGGAAAGAGGTTGACAATTTTCAATACCTTTGATGACATACTCCAGTTGGAGTCCGCCGTGATGAGTATACCCACTTTCTATGTGCCAGGTGCATATTGCATCACATTTTGAAGAAACAGTTTTACCAGCAATGCGACCTGCAAAGGATGAGGCAAATTTGCAGAGTAATGATTCTGAGGCTGGCAATGTGTCTTCAGGGGAAATAGCACTGATGTAACAGTATTCTAGGAAGTGGCAAATGGAACCAGAGTATTTATTCTGAGTAGAGGTTTTCCATGCATCTCTGATCAAGGATTTAACCTCCTTGGATTGATTGGTGTGATATGGGTGTGAAGGTGTGTATGCCTTCTGACGATGTCTGTTAACATCTCATGCAGGTACATGTGTCAATGCTATTGAGACGGTGGAATGAGGAATCAATGAAGGCTGTTGAATAGGTAGATAGGTTGAAATGTAATGTGAGGCCAGTGTGGCCAAAGTTTGTTGGAGAGAGGTTACTGACATTGCACAAGGCGGAAATGAGTGTGGGAGTGTAAAGTAAGTGCACTGGTACAGATTGTCATGAGATTGTTGTCCCCTGTGGTGTATGAATAACACTCACTTGTAGCCGTAAAATGGTGTAAAGGCCTATTTAGCAAAATACATCTGATTTACCCTGTGAATGGAGGTTCGATTCCACCAGATGACCTGAATCTCATGGAATTTTTTGCCGAAGTTATGGCCTGTATTTGTGGAGGAGGCTAATACTAAGTGCAGGTTGTACTAAAGATGAAAGGTAGTATGAAGTATGTAAATTGTAATTAGTCAGTTGGGAGGTAGAGCAGAATGAGTTATACTAGGTGTAACCAAGGATTTTAGCTAAGAGGGAATGGAAGGCGGAAACGGGTAAAGTAATTTATGAGATGGAAATAGGCCCCAGGAGGGGGTGTCAGCTAGGTTTTCCAAAGTTGTAATCCATCTTGTGGTAATCCAGAGAAAGTTATTCTGAAAATTTGAGACAATGTTACGGAGGATGAAGTTTGTTGCAGAGTTCTATGAACAACAGGCATGTAAAGTGCCAATGCATCCCATGTTGTCGGAGCGTATGATTATGTGGCAATTGCTGTATTTTGTGGCTATGAGGGATTGTATGGCGAGGTTGATGGCGACCATTTCAGCCCATCCAATGTTATGTTTGGCAGTCTTCCATCCCGGTAGTAGCTTGCAGGCCAGCCATTTCCTGTTCAGAGAAAAACTGATTTCCCAAGAGGTTGAAGCATCAACGTGAAGTATAATGTCGAGTGGGGCAGGGTGTTTGTATATGTGAAGTGTACAATCGGTAAATAAGGCATCCTTCCACCAGACAATGTCAGCCATGACTGCTGGTGTGATGTGATGTTTCAGCCAGAGAGGAGCATTGGAGGGGAACACGGCACAAAATCTGTATCAACTAGGGAGATGTGAACGGCCAGTAGAGATAACCAGTGTAACGTGGTTAAGCGTACCAATGAGGGATTCTGTACTCTGGAGATTAATAAAGGTGCCTAATGTCCAGGCTGAGAGTTTTCCAAGGTATTTGTCATGTTTAGCAATTGGAAGTGAAGTAGTCTTGGTGTCAAGGGACCAATGAAAGCCAATATAAGCAAAATTGGATGAGAAAGGGGTGAATTTCTTGGGGGCCCATGGCCATCCTAATTCCTTTGTGACATCCCATATCAGATCTTCAGAGTATAGGTAGTATGCTGAGCCATTGTCGCAAAAGTGAAGGTAGTGGAAGAAAATGAAATCCTCCACCCATTTGAGTAAGGCTTCAATGCCCTTTGTGCAATATATGAACACCATGGTATCCGCGACGGCACCAAAGATACCAGGTGCAGGAGAAATGCTGAAATTTAGTCTGTGATCAAATACTACTTTGTTGTTGATTGAGAGAGCTGTGAAGAGCCGTTCAACTGGTCGGATAGGGATAATGCAAAAAGCGGATTCAACGTCAAAGACCGCGACCTGTGTACCAGGAGGTGCATCGGCAACGAGGATCCAGCATGCCAAAAAAGTTCCCCAGTCACATTGGAAACATTTTGTGTTGATGTGTGAATTTACAGAAGGAATTAGGGGATTGTTACGGGGAAATGAGTGGTCAACCGTGATATGCATTTTTCCTGAAGTGCATTTGATGACGTTCAGAGGTGCAGTGCGGTAATGACCGGAAAGGT
Organism: Termitomyces titanicus; assembly: GCA_017657335.1. NCBI lineage: Eukaryota > Fungi > Basidiomycota > Agaricomycetes > Agaricales > Lyophyllaceae > Termitomyces > Termitomyces titanicus. The sequence continues at coordinate 3,239 of JAGGAX010025267.1, read as the reverse complement.
GTTCAGCCAGCTCTGGATGAAATTCTTCCGAGACACAACCAAGTAGTCGTTCCTTGTTGTATTTCTCAATAACAAATGCATGATATTGGGTGTCACAACAATAATTAGGGGGGCTGAATGTGGAATCTAATGTAAAGTGTTCAAGACCTATGGAATGGTCAGAAGAAGAAGTATGGTAGTGCAAAGAAAGTAACCTAAAGTGAATCCGTAATGCAGACCATGTAGAATATGGGAGAAACGATTGTAGGAAGGTGTGGCATGCAAAACGGAGTCCCAACGCTTGACTAAGAGGGAGGTTGTAACCAGAAAGTACCTATTGAACAGCGCAGTTTTGAGCAGAGTGCTGTCCGCTGCCACACAAGGAGCAGGCATGATGGTGAGAGCAGTCAGAGGTAGTGCAGGAGTAAGGGCCGTTAAAGGCAAGACAGTATGTGACACCATCTGAGTCTGTGAATTGGCCATCCACTTTGTGGAGGATTTGTCTGACTTTGGAGCAGGCAAGGAAACAATGGTCGGTGTCGCTGCAGACCATACAGTGGGTGGGTTTATTGTTGCCATGACCATTGGAATTGTAGGGACGACGTTTGCCTCATTGAGAAGAGGCGCCTTTATGACCATTAGCCAACAACGCTTCCAAGTCCTGAAAGGAATGATTGCCAGAATTTGAAGTGGAGGAAAAGGAGGATAGGGCGGACAGCAGGAAGGAGGTATCACTGAAGAGGAGATCAGATTGAAGTCCCATGGATCTGAGGATGCAATCCTGCATATGATCATTGAATTTCTTTTCAAAAATCAGTTTTTGCTAAATGTCCATTCACAGGTTCCCGTGGGATTGGAGATACGCATGACGCAGAAAGATGTCATATGCCAGGTAAACTTGGAAATTTTTGCCAAAATCCTGGAGGCATTGAATGTGTTTATAGTGCATCTGAAAACTGTCCATGATGGCATGTGCTGTGGGTCCGCCTATAAGGCCCTCTGCCCCTGCGTGGAGACAATTACAAATGACCCAAACTAGAGTGGAAGAAGCCTGCATAAATTCAAAAGCGGATAAAAGACATTCCTTGCTGAGGTCGAATTTGGAATTTGAGACCTGGAGCTCTCCTGAGGGAGTAAGCAAGAGGGAAGAGTCACCCTGATAGTTTGTAGCCATGAGAGCACAGTGGCAGGCTGCTGTAGTGAGAGCATCAAGTGGAACATAAACCGACCAGCCTGCATTGAATACGCATTGGATCTGAAGTGGAATAGGCATGATGTTAGAGTCAAGTTTGGTCATAGCCGTAGGAGGCGCTGCAAGGAGAGATTTGTTCAAAGAAAGACCAAGGAAAGGAGTGATAGTAGAAGGAGTGGCTTGAGCAGGGGACTCTAAGGATGTCATAATGGAAGATGGAGGGCTAGGATGAGGGAGTGTGGGAATGACTGGAGCGGGGGAGATCACCAAAGAGGTTCCCATGGGAGATGGTGCCAGAATGCCTGAAGTGGCTGCTGTAGAAGTGCCAATCATGCCGGGGGTAGCTGGCAGTGTACTAGGAGAAGGAGAGGCTGGGGTGATGTTGATTGCAGGGAGAAGAGAAGGAATAAGAGGAGCAGCACCTGGAACAAGAGTACTGGCTTGGGGAATGATCTGTGCTACACCCAAACCAAACATCTGTAAGAGGTTCATAAGTTCGGCACATGAAATTGTGACAGCGTCCATTGGCGCCGAGGATTTGGCAGGTCGGAGAGGAGAGGAAGGGAAGGAGACCCTGGAATTATGTCCCTTGGATGGGGGCTGGAGGAAGGATGGGGGAAGGACCAAAACTAGGAGGAGGGCAGGGTATTGCTGATGGGACAGAAGGAGGTAGTGAAAATGCGGGGGCTTGGAAATTGCCCGCACATATGAAACCATCCGCTGAGCCAGGAGAAAGCTGGGGTGGAGGTAACTGAGAAGGAGAAGGCACAGGAGCCCATGTGGGTTTCTTAGAGGCACGGCAATGAGCTGCTTTGGCAGATGAGAGCGGCTGAGAGTCAGGCAAAAGCTCTGCCAGGTCCAGGGGTAATTGAGAGGTGGAAGGTACCAGAGGCGAGCTTTGCAATGGGGAGAAAGGAATAGTCTGTGTCCTTGCCTGGGGTTTAGATGGGGACCCAGGAGGCAAAGGCTCGGGGCTCAGAATGTGGGACTTGGAGATCAGATTGGAAGGTAGATTGGTGATGTGGCAAGTCGTGTGAGGCGAGTCCTTGTAGTCTATGCCCAGCTCCTCATCTGAGTATTTGTCACCTTCAGGGACAACCTGTACAGTAGGGCGCCAAGCCAGACAATGACAAGGTTTCACGAGGACAGAAGATTCAGCTTCTGAGGGCTGAACCAATCCGGAGCGAGAGCGTCCTCGTCGACGTGTTTGAGGCACGGTGGCAGAAGAAGTGGAGGTATCTAAAGTAGCACTAGTAGTCATAACAAGAAAAACACGAGGTATGCATAGTAAAAACACGAGATACGCATAGTGAAAACTAAGAGAAAGTCACTTAAGTGCAAGATGCATAGAGTACGTGGTAGTAAGAGAGAGAGATGTCCGAAGCCATGACGCTTCTGTTCGAAACGCGTTCCGCATTCATCCCGTGCCTCCGTTTTGCGGACTATCAAACGTGGCAAACGTAAAGGGGTAAGTTTTTTTCGAGTGCCAGTTACCCACTACAGAGTAGCGGGGAATAACAATAGGGCGTTTTCGCACGAAATCGCACAGCCCGCTACTCACCCTAACTCTAACGCGACATATTTCCATGTTCACTATTGACACAAATAAGTTGGCAAAATTCTAAACAAATACGACTACTAATAACGACAAACAACGATCGAAACGATCGTGACTAAGCATATACAAAAACGTGGCAAACGTGGCAAACGTAAAGGGGTAAGTTTTTTTCGAGTGCCAGTTACCCACTACAGAGTAGCGGGGAATGATGGTTGATTTTGCTGGCGGAAAAGTAACAAAGAATAAGGTCAAGTCTGTCGCATTCACAACCACTCAGAACAACTGATATGACCTCCATCTACAGATGGCTGATATGCTCAACATTTTGGAATCACTGATGGAGACAAATCCGCCGTACATATCTCCAGACCCCAAAGCAGCTGAAGTTTGTCCTAAGCTGTGCCCACCCAATTTACCCTCAAAATTCTATGACCAGCACATTGACTCTGATTTGCTGCTACGGAAAATTAAAATAGTTCCACTGGCTACCTCCCTTGCAGGGGCATTTGA
>JAGGAX010025266.1:0-11196 GCA_017657335.1 Termitomyces titanicus | reverse complement strand
GTGCTGCCTTTCCAAAGGTAACGGTGACTTCATTGGTGGCTGAACGGTCCAAGGTCAAACAAAAAAGGCTGCCATTCATCTTCGATGGTCATCCTTCAACCGAATTGACACCTATCCGACTCGATCTTCCCTCTTCTATATAGGCGATGTGCCGTTGGAAGCTGACCAGATCGCGCGTATATCTGAACTATTGCCGAAGAACACGATAATGCACGCAAGTACGAGAATTCCGCTACGTGTTTGCCTTCCTCTTGACCACTGGCAAATGCCATTCATTCGTACTTTCGAATCTTTCGAGTATCGACGACTTTGTCCCCATGATCGAGCCGATGAGATATTGGTTGGCGTGCCCGGTGATTTGAGCGGTTTGAAAGAAATGTGTCTTCATGGCTTAAGTCCTTCCCTATTTATAACCTCCATTCCGAAGTCCTTCAAGATGACGAATCGTCAAGACTAGATAAAGTACAATCTACGGGCGCTTCGGAATATCATGACACCGACCGTAACTACTGGCACTTTCATCCCTCCTCACCACCAAACAGCGCATCTCGTTGTGGATTCTCATTTGTGGTCTGGTCTCGGCTTCGCAATTTGTCGCCACAAAATATTAGCCCAGAAAGGCGATTATTGAACTCTATTCTCTTGGTTCGTTGGTCCATGAATATCAGGAAGCGCTCTGTAAGTCAATATTGGTGACTGAAGCATTTAGACTGGACTTCTCTTTGGGTAAAAATCAGGGAATGAGGCTCTCTTAGATGCCGCTCTATGATCCATCTCATCCACAAACTGTCGTTGGTATGTATCATCCTCAAGCGTTTGAGCTTGAAGTTCGATAGGTTGAATGCTCGTCCGAGTGTGTATCGAAGTTCGGGACGACAACCACACCGACTCTGTTAGGCCCGAGCTTCCTGATATGGCGCCAAGGAAGGACACATTTTTCTTATACCGTATACAAACTCGTCCTCACAAGAGTCGAGGCGCTGCTATTCTTTCCTACAAATGAAAGTACAGATATCCATGACATACATATGTAACACTAGTAACCGTTACTTCCCCGGGGTTCACGGTCGAACGTCCAATGTAACCTCACCACCTTCCCCCATGACCAATCAACCTCCCAAGCAACGCTCCCAATAACAAAGCTCCACCCACAACAAGGACAAATGGTGACGGAGCCTCGACTTTCTCTTTGATCTGTGACTCTTTGTCGGTGATGTAATGACGCGCGAAGAGGTCATTTTGGATCCACAGGATCTTTCAGGGATAGATAGATTAGTGAGCAAGAAAGGGCAGAGGAGGGCCTACCTTGTTTACGGCCCGCATGACTGCGGTTTTAGTGTCGAGATCGAGGTCGGGATGGGTGGCGACGGCGTTGACGAGGATGTCTCCAACATATCCTAACAATATTGCACAGTGGATATATTCGACGCGAAGGCCGGGTTTTTTCTCCCTAGTGCGTGCCCATACAATCAGTATCCTAACCTGAAAACCAGGAAAAAAACTTGCCGATGCTTAAACCCCGCCACCCCCGTATGCATTAAACCCACTTTATCCAGATACTCCCACGAACTCTCCTCTTCATAATCCATCGTAACAAGCTTCTTACAATACTGCGCTAAAAAATCCTTCCTAAACCTGATCTGTGGATGATCCATGCTCAAATCCTCCAAACGCGCAGGCGCAACACCCGCGTACCCTGTCTGCCGCGGAACGAAGGCCTTTGCAGTGATATCGAAACTCAAGAGTTTCTCATAAACGATATCGACTACGGTAGGAACGAGGGGGGCGACCACGGGCGCGGCGGCGTGGAGAGCGTCAGCGTCGGCTTTGGTGAAACCGATGAAGTCACGGAGGTAGGCGATGCGGGCGGGGAGGTGGTTCAACGAGACGGGATCGATGTGTTGCATTCCCTGAGGAAGTTTGTGAGACGACATATGCGTATGTTGAGGGATTGAATTAGGCTCGCTGCCAGCCTAGGATTTAATTGTTTCTGTGCTGTGGCCATTCTTCCTGATTTATATGACATGATCATTGACCTCGGCCACATTTGCCCGGATCTGGGTCATGCTGCTGTGGAGAATATCTCCATCGGTCCGCATGAGATCGAGAGCGCCTTGGCCGAGACCCCGAGTCTGGAGACTCCGATTGTGGCTATCATGATCGCGACTCTTGATTATTCATGCTAGAAAACTCGGAGTTGTAGCTCCAGACTTCTCCTCTTGCGCAAATGCCTTCGATTTCAAAGCTCTCCGAAAGTCGGATAGCCCCCCACATAATCGTGGTGTGAATTTGCTGATACCGTCATCGCATCATGTCATCTAGTCACTTACCCTCGTTGCTACCCGAGATCGTGGCATGATCCAGAAAATGACTGATCGAGACACATGACTAAAGGCATTTTATTCACACTTCGGGTTGACCTACCACATGACTGGGTAGTTATATGCCAAATAATTGTTATCTGCCGTTATCTGCCCATGGAAATTGCTATCTGCCAGTTACCTGCCTTTACACTCGCATATATTCTCTCTCTCTCTATGCATCATACACATAGAATCCATAATCCCTTACTATGTACTTCTTCTAATGTTCTAATCTTTAATCTACTGCTTTTACACACAGAATGTCTCTGGAGCCGGGGGAACTTTCATTGAATGACCAGATCTGGCCTCCACAAAGCTCAAAGCATCGACCTGGTCATCCAAAGGGATCCAAAGACAAACTTCGACCATTGGGAGCTCCTTCACATGGACATCCACCCAAAAATCTTAAACTATCTACAAACAAAGCACCATTACATGGTAAGTATCTATTGTCATTTAACAACATGCATCTAACTGTGACAGATACAACAGATCCTTATGTTTTTGGAGAAGAGTATACCTTTGAGGATGAATGGAGATATATTTTTATTTTGGGCCCAAAATACCCAGCAAAGTGGGAGGTAAACCACACTTTGGGCCTCAAGGAGCTTAAATGTTCCTTAATGAGCTTAAAGTTATTCCTGAAAATGCCCAGTGACAATAGAAGTCCTATAATACATATATAACCTTGCAACTTGCTGGATAAAGCTTGCCAAAAACATGGGGAACCATGGTTAAGAACCTCAGGCTTGAGATGCTAGCAAATCAATCTGCTAGTAGGTTCCCAGCCAACTGTCAGCAATTGCCTCTGCACCAAGAATGCATACTGAAACTGTCAGTTCCTTACATTGAGAATGAGACTAGGGTCATATTGAACTGGAATATCACATGCACTAAAATGCTTATCATGTTATCAGCAGATCAGTTCATATCTTGTATTCCCTGGTAGATTCCCACAGGCTGATATCCAATCACCAGGCCTTAGCTGAGCACATATGGCATCCAAGAGGTACACCTGCCAGGTGAAGAATTGACAATTCAATATCAGGCTCTTGGGCGACTTGTATGATGTCTATAAGCCTTTTTCATTCTTATCATAATTGCATTGGGCTGGTTATTGCATCCTTATTTACCTTATAGTACAGTATAATGCTTGCAGCCCTTTGTAATGACTGTAGGCCTGATGTGTATTGGCAACAAAAAGGTCGGATATAAGGCCCTGCAAATTTCTGCCAGCAGATGTTTCTTTCACAGCCATGGCCAGTATTCAAACATACACAAGTAGCATCAAATTGTACAAGGTAGGTCGGCAACTAGTGGATGGTTGTTAGGCAAAATACTTGTGTTTAAAAATAATGGAACATACAATCATAAATATGAAAGTTTGGCCAAATGTCTTCCTCTCTAAGTCTAACCATACCACCTTGGCCATGATCCAATGAGATACTGATAAGATACAGACCTGTTTGGAGTGTTGACTCTACAGTTCAAGATCAAGTTTTCCTGTTGTTATGCCATACATGAGTCTTGACAAAACTGAGGTATAGTTTGGATGTAGTCTATTATCTGTGTTCTAGATACATAGTTAGCTTGAAACATAGCTTTTTACCTGCTTCAATAACTGCTAGATCAATGATATGATGCAGATGTGTTTGTGGGTGATAGGGGTCATATAACATTGGTGGTGCTGGGGTCTGTAAATTTTTAGGATTTGGTAGAACCCCACCATTGTAGTTATTTGGTGATGATGCCATGGTCAATGTGCCATGTAATACAAACTTTCCAGCTTTGTCAATAATTTCCACATTGTATGGGTTGTCGGGTGCCTGGTCGGGATACTTGATTTCCAGTTGGTGCCAAATCCGACTCCACAATGACATCAGAATACCTCCTTGGAAAATTCTCCTTTCCTCATTCTTCCCATTCTGAATTGACTAGCATGCCATCTTCTGAAAGTTTCTATAGTATTCCAAGAACACTGCCAGGTTAGCAAACCCCAATCTGAAAGTATCACTGGCTAAATTTTCCAATTTGGTGCTAGTACACCTAGCAGTTTCTTTAGCACCAGAGTAGAGTTGAATGACGGCCATTTTTCACTCTTGATACATGTAAGGTCAGGGCACTGGATTTGGTTGCTCAGCAGTCGGTTTGGCAATTTTAACTCCTGTAAATTTGTCCAATGACATCCATCCTTCCGCTGTAGCTAAGTATGGTATATTTCATATTATTTTTATCAAATTTTTGACTGTATGAGTTGGTGTAGGTCATGTTTTTTGAAGTCAAGAATTTCTGAAATTTGGTCATGTGGGTCATGTGACTGTCACATTGCATCTACTAAATGATAAAAAATGAAAAATTTGTAAAGTTCAAAATTCTATCTATTCGGCCTCAGACCAATTTCAGTCTCATCATTGACCTCCGATGAAACTTCTAAAACTTTGGCCTTCGCTTTACCCTTTCCTTTTGAGTCAACCGATACCTTTTTCTTAGTCTTACCAACTGACTTATCTGAACTTTTGGCCCCTGCTGCTTTTCCAACTTCCTTCGGTTTACAGGGAACAATCTTACAAGTGGCTGGTATGAATGATGGAAGGTTGGCAGCTGTTAAGTCCTCTTCTTTTATCCAAGGAGGAAGTGGAAACATATAGCTAGGCAAACCTTTAGTAGGGTTGCCAGCAATGGTTGGTTTGCTAGTGATGGAGGTGGTTAGTTTTTTAGGAGGTGACAATTTGGAAGGCCTAGCAACAGGTGCAGTGGATGAGGAAGCAATTGGTTTAACGACTGGTGCATAATGAGTGGGGGCAGCAGAAGAAGTGACAGTCACCTTAGAAGATAAGGTGACAGTGGTGGGAACAGCGCTTGAAACCTTTTTGAACTTCAACTCCGAAAGTCATTGCATTGCTTGATATTACTTATCAATCAGCTTTGGAGTTTAGTCAGCAGCAACAAACATTTGAGAATGACTACTTACCATCCAATGACAAAAGCTATCAGCCCAGAAAGCCTTGTTATCACAATAAAACATATAAGTACAAGCATGGCACATCAGCGCCTCTAACTCCCAATCCACCAATGGAATTTTCACTGCCTCCCAGCCAGCCAATAATCCATCAAAAAGCGGCAACAATGTTTTGTAAAGTGATTGATCAGTATAATTCACCAATGAGAGTTAAAGTGATTCATTATCACAGAAGGCAACAAAAGCGTGAGCAGCGATAATTTTGGCCAAAGTTGTAGCAGCGAGGAAAACAGTGAGTACAGTTGGTGGTGTCATTTCGAAAAATTTAAAGAACCTTGAAAATTGAAATAAAGTTGGAACTTCTTAATGGTCACAGTGGTGACAGCAATTGACAGTGGCATGCTGGAACTTGGTGAAAAGTTGGAGGCTCAAGCATGGAAACAAATGCTTATATATATGAGAGTGATATAAAAATAGGTTGGTGGAGTTTCATGAAAATTACAAAAATGTCACATCATGCTGGAATATTTGTTTTTGGCCAATATTTGACTGAGGAAAGTCAAAATTTCAGTCAAGGGAAGGATGATGGGCCCACTTCAGCGGTGAACAAGTTTTTTGACCTTAATGTGGAGAGGCGCAACACTAAGCACACAGCCACTATAAAGGTGGCAATACTAGTACCTTCCTTGTCGACACTTGAAAATATATATTGTGTATCTGTAGGAATATGTCAATTGTAAGTCTGTGTACATTTTCAATGTGAGAGAGAAGTCTTGATGACCCTCTGGGAGGTAAAATGTACCAAGATCATGTCGATACACTAATATCCTATAAAGAGAGGAATGAAATGGGCATTCTCAAATTCATAAATTTGCCTACAATACAAGTGGATACTGAGCCCAAGTACATTCTAGACACTTGTGAATCACATTGCCTGTCTTTTTGAGAATTTGAGATGTCCCACCATACTTTGATGTGTATTATGTCAGCAAATGAGCATGTTTTGGTGCCTCATCTCAGCATGTTTTTAAAATCAAATAAATTGCTAACCCTCAATATTTTTTTGATCTCACATTTTCTCCACAAAGTGCAGGAGTTGTTCAGCTCAAATTATGAAAACTTGGCCTCTTGCATCTATTGCCTTGAGATGCTTTGACTGAACTTCACATGAGGCAGCAAAATGACCAGTTCCTCCACAATAGAAGCAAATGACATTGGCACCAGCCTTCTTTGCTGCAACCATAGCCACCAAGTCAACCTTGACTTCCTCTGACACTGGTTTGATGATAGAACAAGAGAGATTTTGGTGACTCTCCTCATTGAGCAAGTGAGTGATGACAAAGTTGAGGGTGAGATCCTTGATGTCAACAGTGTTGAGAGAGATGATGATGGTTTTATAGGAAGAGGAGAGACCAGCAGTGAGAACAACAATGATGTCCTCATCAGAAACAGGAACATCAATAGCAATAAGTCAGTTGGCAAGGGAGCGGACTTCTCCAATCCAGGCCTCCATGGTTTGGCCTTCCTTCATAAAAGCAGTGATGAAGGTACAGCAGAGTGCAAGGGGACTGCCAAAATCATGGATGCGATGAACCTTGCCATGGTTCTCTCAGATGATATAAAGGTTGGGGTCAGTCATATGAGCAAGCTGAGCGTCTTCCACATCAAGAATCAAGTGCCCTAGCCTCAGCCATCCTCCTTTTTACCCTCTTAAATTCTTTAGGCTTCACATCCTCCAACAACACCTTCTTCTCCACCAGATCCCAATAACCCTGACAAACCATAACAGCCTCCATACACATTGACCATTTGGCATAGTTTGTGTGAGAGAGGCAGAGAAAACAGATAGTGCCATCAAGCTACAATGGTTATGACATGATGATGACCAGAAAAGAAAATAGAAATAGAGAGCAACAAAGATAAAAGCAGAAAGGTAGGTGGACTCAAAAGATCTCTGCAAGATTTGGTGCTTGTGATCCAAGAATGGATTTTAGCCTCTGGTGGGCAAAGAGATACAAGGTAGACAACCTAGTAATGGATTTTGGCCTCCAGGGGGCAAGGGTGAGACACTCAAGGTATTTGCGAGATGCTTAGCACTTATGTTGAATATTCAGACAGAGAATCCAGTGAAAGAAGCAGAGCATGTAATGTTACAAGCACTGAAAATCATGTAGCTACACAGGATCTGTTTATCAGCTATGTTAAATAAAGTTAAATGTTTGATCAGCCACCTGGAGCATCATGTGAGCTTGCTCATCCTTAACAACAACAATGGGCTATTGAAAAACTAGCTCCAATATGAAAAATTGGGCCTTATAACTTGTTAACATGGGTTGGAACAAGGAGCACACTGTTGCTGTACTCGGTATTTCATCAAAAAGCATTGAATGCTGGTTGACAACTATGAGGCACATGGGCATGTAGACCCCCCTCCCTTCCTGCGTGGATGCCCTCACACATTGGCCAATACTGTTGATGCCATCTGCAACCTTCTGGAGGAAACCCCCTGCCTTTATCTCAACGAGATTCAAGTTTCTTTTATGACATACCAATAGCTCTAGGTGCATTACATAAAAACCTTGTACATCTCACCTGTATTAGTAAGGAGTTTGCAAACTGGTGTTCTAGTAGAACAACAACAATCTGCAAATTCTGTTTTAAGTTTGAACCCCAGTTTGCAAACTCTTGTTCTAATAAGAAGGCTCATGAATCAGCTATGTTTTGCGAACAATTGACTGTATAGCCTGTACATCTTGGTCTTACATGCAAGGTGGTCCATTGGGAAGCTGCTGAATGTGATGAAGTGTGGAGAAATGAATGGTTATATGATGTCATCACAAACTTTGCCGCTGATCAAATGGTCATCATTAAATCAGTTTCACTCTCCTCTTTCACCTCTTGCTCCTCAAAGATGCTGCGAGTAGATTGCAATGGGTCCTGAGCCTGTTTCTCATCAAGAGATTGACAATCCGAGTCAGCTGTGTCCATAATTGATATTCTTCGAGGTCAACCAGATAAATGACATTATCACTTTTGGGTTCTAAAAAAAAAGTGGGTTGGAGCAAGGGCTTTCCTCCATAGAGATATACTTTTGCATGGTAGAATGAACATGTAGCAGTGTCTTTATGCACACACTGAGAATGTTATGTTTTTCTTTTCATATTCTTATTTTCAGAATTTTTGAGTAGCTACAAACACGTGCAGACATGATTTTGGAAAAGCACTGTACTATGTCATTGATCATATTTGTTTAATCAAAAGTTCACAAATCCTGCCAGATCCTGCCTCAAATGAGCATTCCTTCATTGCCTGACTTTCTATCAAAAACACAAAGCATATCCAAGTAGAGGCCAAGCCATAAAAATATTACTGTCTTGTGTCAAACAAAGCTAATATGGTGCTGTTTGACTCAATGATGGAATTTTTGTCTAAGGTAATCTGGTGTCTTCCCCACTGGTATCCTGTTACTTGAGAGGATAATACATATGACCTAGCGGCAAGTGGAAAGGACGGGGAAACCAGTACTGGTACGACTGCTGACAATGTATCCTTTCCAAAGATGGACGGTATCATCACAAAGATCCTAATACACAATATAAAGGCTGTACACATCAAGAAAGGTCATCTCATCTTATCTTAAGCTCCCTCCACTAAACCTGATTACAGCCTCCATGATCTTCAATGAAGGAAGATCTGTATTTCCTTCAACACCAACACCATTATTTTGTAATCCTAGTGAACTATTGTGACGGCTACTGTTACTCATTCTGGCATTGTTTATAGAGAGTTTTGTGTTAAATTATCTTCTGTTGATATCATTTGTACTATTTGATGCCATCTCTATCTCGCAGAATTGTGATCCCTTCATCGCCTCTCTTGTGCTATATGAAGCCCTGCACTTGTGAAGTTCAAGGTTCAGAAAGGATGAAACGGTGAAATGGTGAACACTGAGAAAGGTGACTTTACCAGTCCATTGCAGGTTAGATAATATACTTGTCGGCCCCTGATCTCTCAAGAAAGTAGGTAAGATAGACAGTTATAATTGTAAATATTCTGAGTGGTGATTATGATTTTAGAGTGGTATGTATTTAACCTATATTCCAAGGTATCGTGTTGTAGCTTGAAGTTACCTGATTAACAATCAGCCATCCAGATGCCTCCGCTATCTTGAAGCACATTTTACTGAAGACGACTGTTTATACATTCATTTCTGCCAGTCTTATGATATAATGCAAGGTTCAGGAAACAATTGGACTGTGAACAAGAAAGTGGTATTACAAGTGGCATGGATGCATAATTCTGGAGCAGGTAGTATCCCCAGCCCTCCATTTATCTCAATTGAGATCATATATCAACATCTGGCATCTGCCAGTGTATGCGATGATCATCAATAGGTAAGTAAGATACTTAATCTACATGGTGAATGGTGATTTAGAGTGGTGTATAGCCTATATATATTGTCACCAGGCCACTTGCATAACTGCCCAAGTGCCTCCACTCTCTTGAAACACACTTAACTGGAGCCAACCTTCCCACACTGGCACATAGATTTTCACCAGTCTCTATTTGGCATACATACTGTGCTATCTCAATCTATCATGACCCCTTCAAAATGGGATCTTGTCAGCATGATATTAGGAGAAACCTTGCTCTTTGGATGGATACCAATAATGGCCACTACTTCTGTATGTTATGGTCCATTGACATTCTCAATGTCGATGCTAAATATTGAATGCTTCACAGGTATCCTGATACCAATTGCAATCACAGTTGCATATTCCTCTGCAAAGTGCAGCAAATCTTCACAGGTGCTACCTGTTGGAATCCCAAGCAGGCCGTTAGGTTGTTGGTTAAGACAAGCACCTAGACAATACACGTGTGCATAAGTATAATGACCTCAGTTGCGTATAATAGACTATATTAGCTGTACCTAGACAATATGCATGTGCGTAAGTATAATGACTAGGTATCTGGTTAGTTACTGTAGTGTAAGGGGATGTAAAATATGGTGTACCCTCAGTTGCATATAATAGACTGAGGGTACTCTAGGTGTCTGTTGCATGTATATAAGAGTGGGATGAACAAAGCAGTGGCCATCACAATGGCCCTTGCAGCAGTTGTGGCACTTCACTCGTGCATATCACAACATGATATCCCAACACTCCTCCTTGCCATGAATTGATGCCTTCACTCCTCCTCATGTGTGGAATTGTGGTTAGGTCACTCGAAGCATTTGTTGCAGTTGTAGGAAGAGGGGACGAGGTACTGCCTTTGTAAACATGTTGGCAACATTGTCTCTGGTGTTAATGTATTTCACAGTGATTTTACCTGTCTGTGCCCATTCCCTGATGAACTGATACTTTATATCAAAGTGTTTGACTTGTGCATGTGTTGCTGAGTCTTCAGATGACAATATTGCAGCCTTGTTGTCGCAGAATATAACTGTTGGGGTTTTTGTAAAGTCCCATCCAATTTCCTTCATTAGAGTTCATAACCAAATACATTCTTGCATTGACTTGTATGCTGCCATATACTCCGCTTCGCAAGATGAGGTCGCTACTGTCTTCTGTTTGCAAACGGACCATGAGACCGTGCCTGTGCCAAGGGACCATGTGTATCCACTGGTGCTTCATCTAGTATCCAGGCAGCTTGCCCAGTCTGCATCTGTGAACCCTCGTAGAACAATGGACAAGCCTCCAAGGCATACTTTGAGGTCTCTAGTTCCCTTAAGGTACCTGACCAGGTGAATACCAGCATTCCAGTGTGATCTGTCGTAGTTGTCAAAGAATTAGGATAGTTGTTGAATGGCAAATGCTATGTCAGGTCTAGTAGCAATGGCAATATACAGCAAGCATCTGACTAGTGACCTGTATG